>PVJL010003042.1:55437-171272 GCA_004026885.1 Lyroderma lyra | reverse complement strand
GGCAAGAGTAGGGGGTGCCTGTAACTAATCCCGTCGCTGGCAAAGAACCCGATTCTGCAGGAAGGGCCTGGATCAGGAATGGGAAGGACAGGATGACCTGGGGCTGACAGCAGCTTTGTTCTTGGGGGGTTCCCTCTCGGCCCAGACAGTGGATCATCTCCCCCTTAATTTCATCTCAAAGGGGAAAGAAAGGGGCTGTGTGAGCTGGTTTCCCCCCTTTAACAACTTCTTCCTCTCAGGAGACAGTTCCACAATGAAGGAGGGGCTGGATGGGGACCTGACCCAGGGAGCCCAGCCTCTGCCAAAGCAGCGCAGGGACAGTGGGGCTGGCCCGCCACCTGCCGGCCGCTCCTGGCAGCAGAGATAGGTATCCTGAGGGCACCCTGCCGGGAAGGATGGCGGTCTGAGGCCACGAGCACCGCGCGGAGACGTACTGAGATTAAGAAAGTTTAGGAGGATTGCAAAGAATGTAAAGTGGAGTTCTGCATGAGGAGCTGATGTGTCTGTGGGCAGGAAGTCCCTCTCGCAAACACTCAGTGAGTGCAGAGCCGACTTCCAGGGGAGTGAATGGGTCTCAGCTTCCCACTTCTCCCCTTTTTTATCCACTGAAGGGCAAGAAAAAGACTGCTCTTCTCAAGATCTAATTGAGGTGCAGGCATATGGCATGACTGAAATACGAGACTGGGAGAAATCCCTCTAGCCAAAATGTGTCCCCCATCGGTGTGCACAGCCTAAAATTCACACATGGGTCGTGCCTGTGCATTACAGAGATTGAAGACCAAAGTTGGAATCTCAGTGCTACTTGGCTGAGGCAGTTCGATCTCATTCACTGTGTCCCTCTACTATACTGTGCCCCTGTGGGTACTGAGGGAAGGATTAGGACCCACCTTCATTACCAGGGACTTAGCAGGGAGGAATGATGTAGAAAATCCCAGCACAACAGGGTAAATCCTAATCCACTCTGCCCCAAACTGGGCAGGAAAAGATTAAACAGGCAAGCCTCCATGGGGCTGCTGTTAAAATGATTAATATTGCACAGAAGGTCAAAATGGTCTGGGATAATAATATACGCTTAACACTTACCGACTACCAGACACATCCTAAGCACTTCTATATTAACTCAGAATTTAACCCCACTTACATTTATTAGCTCCACAAGGCAGGTATTATTCCCATTTAGGTGCAGTAACTTCCAAAGGTCATACGAGTCTAGTTGCTAAGGGGGAGAGAGGGGATTTGAACCCAGACAGCCTAGCTTAGATGTTCTTAACCTTGGCACCTTGCTGCCAAATATATTAGTTCAACTTTCCTGACAAATCGTTCTTTTCTTTTTCATTGAGGTATAATTGACATATGATATTGTGTAAGTTTAAGGTGTACAACATATTGATTCAATACATTCATATTGCACTATGACTGCCATTTAGCATTAGCTAACACCTACTCTGCCATGTCTACCAGCACAACCAAACAGATAACTTTTAAAACCTGAAATAACTCTGGCAAGCTGCTTAACCCCTTTCAGCTCAGCCATCCTCACCCCATAAAATGAGGTTGCTACAAAGATAAAAGAAACCAACAGAGGTCCGCAGTCCTTATTTAAACCCTTGGGGCCAGAGTGTCTGAGTTTGCATCCTGGATCTTCCACATACAGGCAAGCTGGCCGAGAGCCTGTCCTCTTAACACCAAAGGTAGGCAGAAATGATATGCCTTCCAGGCTCTTCTCAGGCACTGCTGCTTGATGGTAAGCTCCCCTTGGGCAGAGAGACCTGACAAGTGTGTTGTCAGCTGGACAGCAGTTGTTCCGTAGGTAGTTACTGAGCACCAAGTGAGTGCAAGGCACAGCCTCAGGTGCTCAGGTAAGTGGTGAACAGGCCCTGCTCACATGGAGCTGCAACTGGAGAATAGGTCTTTACTCCAAATTTTTGGTAGAAAGCTGATAAATATTAGCAGCTCAGTTGGAGACACAGATTCTGCAGTCTGGGAAGTAAGCATGGAAGTTGCCCATTCAAGGCCATTCTGACAGCTGATCCAGGCACAGCCATGGGAGCTGCAGAGCAAGGTGGCATGCATATGTTTCTAAAGGCTACCACACAGTAGGCAATCAGTAAACATGTATTAAATGAATAAATCAATGTATCCAGTTCATTGAGCATTAGCAGATGCTCCATTTTTGTAACATGCATGTGTGATTCATATTCATTCCTTGAGATGTTAACTCAGGTTGAGAATGTTTGATTAGAGATTTTTATAGTTTACTAAATATATTCAATACGGTCATTGTTAAAGTGTCTTCGCAGGTTCAGACGTCAGTCCTGACTTTCCTGCTAGGAAATCACTTTATCTTAACCACAGTGGTCATGTGCATGCCCTCTGTTCGGATCCAGTCTGCACAGTCTTCAGTGTGGCTGCTTGCTTGGAGGCTTTTATCAGGAAGTCTTGCTCATCTCTGCTTATGCGCTTATGTAAAGTACCATCTTTAGGTTCTGAGCTTCCGGGCTGATTTCTGCAGAGGTCTTGCCTCCAGGCACTCTTGCTGGTGCATCCCTGCAGTCAGTCCACTCAGTAATTAAAATGCCTGTGTGCTCTTTGCAGCCCTCTGTTTCTCTTTAACCCAGTGCTTGACCTTGATTTTGAGTGTTCTCTGATGACTGGTTTTTCCCTGGCTCAGTCAGGGTTTCCTATGATATCACGATGAGGGTATTTAAAAACCTATTTGTGGGAGTTCCCTGGTAGTATAGTGGCTTAAGGCTTCGGCGCTGGCACTGTGTCAATGCTGTGGCCTGGGTTCGATTCCCAGCCAGGGAACTACCCACATACAAGAGAATAAATAAATAAATAAATAAATAAAAACCTATTTGTCAGGAATACTTTATGATATCTCTTATATGTGGAATCTAAAAAGCCAAACTTGAAAAACCAGAGAGTGGAGTGGTAGTTACCAGGGTCTGGAGGTTGGGAGAACAGGAAAGATGCTGTGCAAGGGCACATACTTAAAACTAGTAGATAAACAAGTCGTGGAGGTCTAATGCACATTACAGTGATTATAGACAACAAAACTGTATTAAGAACATTAAACTTGCTAAGAGAATAGGCCTTAATTATTCTCACCACAAAGAGCAATGATTACTCATATGACCAAGTAGAGGTGCTAGCTAATGTTAAAATGGCAGTCATAGTGCAATATGAATGTATCAAATCAATACATTGTATACCTTAAACTTAAGACAATATTATATATCAATTATACCTCAATGAAGAAAAAAAAAGAAACTATATGTCAGGAAAGTTAGTAGTAGCTCATACCAAGTTGCTCCAAGAAGGGCACCAACAGTGGCTGACCATGACCTGCAACAGAGCCCCTTCCAAGAGGTCCTAGAACCAGCATAGCAGGTGGTGAGCTTCAGATTGAATCAAAGCACAACCCAACCATTTCCACAAAAGATACACTCAATGGGAAGACTGGGCAGGCACCAGAGGCCCGCTAAAGCAAATCTTCTGTAGAGTCTGGCTCTGCAAAATAGTTCCTTCACTGTAGCCATGACCAGTCCTCACAACCAACTGGCCTGAAGGTCAACTCCTCCCACTGACAGGCAAACAGCAACCAAGCCTCAACTGCAAGAGTAGGGCACACAGAACCCACACAAAGGACGCACCTGAAGCATCCATCTCAGGTGACCAGGAAGACTGTATGACTGGCCCTCACAAACACCTACTACGTAAGGCTGCTCTACTAAGACCAGGAGACATAGCAGCCTAGCACATAGGAACAAGCACAAGGAGGCAGACAAATGGGGAAAAAGAAATATGTCCCAAATAAAAGAACAAAACAAGCTCCAGAAAAAGAACTAAACAAATGGTGCTAAACAATCTACTGGACAGAGTTCAAAACACTGGTTATAAGAGTATTTAATGATCTCAGTGAAAACTTCAACAAAGAGATAGGAAGCATTAAAATAGAGATAAAAAACATAAAAAAGAACCAGTCATAAATGAAGGGTGCAGTAACTGAAACAAAAAATATATTAAAGGGAATTGATAGTAGATTAGATGAAGCAGAGGACTGAATCAACAATTTGGAAGATAAGGTAGCAGAAAATACCCAATTAGAATAGCAAAAGTAACTCGCCCCCCCAAAAAATGAGGATAGTTTAAGGGGCCTCTGAAACAACATGAAGTGTACCAATATTCGCATCATAAGGGTACCAAAAAAAGAAGAGAGAGCAAGGAATTGAAAACCTATTTGAAGAAATAATGATGGAAAACTTCCTTACCTTAGAGAAGAAAGTAGACACAAGTCCAGGAAGCATAGAGTCCCAAACAAGATGAACCCAAAGCGGCCCACACAAAGACATATCATAATTAAAATACAGAAGGTTAAAGACAAAGAGAGACTCTTAAAAGCAGCAAGAGAAAAGCAGTCCATTACCTAAAAGGGAGCTCCCACAAAACTGTCAGTTGATTTCTCAAAAGAAACTTTGGAGGCCAGAAAGGGTTGGCAGAAAATATTCAAAGTGATGAAAAGCAAGGACCTACAACCAAGATTACTCTACTCAGCAAAGTTATCATTTAGAACCAAAGGACAGATAAAGAGCTTCCCACACAAGAAAAAACTAAAGGAGTTCATCAACACCAAACCAGTATTACAAGGAATGTTAGAAGGGGCGACTTTAAGAAGAAGAATAAAAAAGATAAAAAATATGAATAATAAAATGGCAAAAACTACGTATCTATCAAGAATTACCTTAACTGTAAAGGATTAAATGCTCCAATCAAAAGATATAAGGTGGCTGAATGGATAAGAAAACAAGACCCTTACAAATGCTGCCTACAAGAGACTCACTTTAGATCAAAAGACACACACAGACTGAAAGTAAAGGGCTGGAAAAAGATACTTCATGAAAATGGAAATGACAACAACAAAGCTGGGGTAGCAACATTTATACCAGACAAAATAGACTTTAAAATGAAGTCTATAACAAGAGACAAAGAAGGACCCAGTAATCACATTTCTCGGTATTTACCTGAACGCATAAAGGGACGCGTGCGTGCCTTTATACGTTCGTTGCAGCACTGTTTACAACAGCAAAGATGTGGAAGCAGCCTGGATGTCTCCCGATGCTGGATGAACGGACAGAGTCAGTGCTACATACATACAATGGAACACTATTCAGCCGGGGAAGGGAATGGGTGCTTGGCATGGATGAACCTGGAGGGTACTGTCTGAGTATGTCAGAAAGAGAAAGACAGATGCAATGGGATTTCGCTTAGATGTGGAATCTAAACAACAAAACAAACAGAATGGAAACCAACTCATAGACACAGAGAACATTTTGAGGGTTGCCAGATGGGAGGGGGATTGGAGGTGAGTGAAAAAGGGGAAGGGTTGAAGGAGGGCAAACTGGTAGTAACAAAATACAGTCATGGGGATGTCAAGTACAACGTAAGAAATAGTCAATAATATTGTAATAACTATGCATGGTGTGTACTAGATTTATCAGGGTGATCACCTCGTGAGTTATATAAATGTCTACTATGTTGTACACCTGAAACTAATGTAATATTGTCTGTCAACTGCAATTGAAAAATTAAAAATGATTTTTAAAAAGTTTTCTGTTTTTAGAAAAATAAGACGACGCCCATACCACATATTGTCTATTACATAATACTTCCAGGGGGCGCTGTGCAGTAGCCACATCAAATGTATTAAGATATTTGCAGCAAATCACCTGAACAAGCACAGCTAGTGGGAGAACGCAGACTACTACAGCCTTGCTTTCATCAGGCTTGTCAGTCAAATGGATTATAACCATTTTCTAGTTCTGGGTGCTTTTTGCATTTTGGGTTTGCAGGTGAGGGACTGGGGACCTGTACATGTAAAGCCCTGAGGAGAGAGTGTGGCACAAACTAGGCACTGTGCTCCTGGCATACAGTAGCCGTGTGGCAAATGTGAGTTTCCTTCCCTCCAGCCAGTCTCTGCGCCACAGAGTCTCGCACAGCGCTGCCACTCCGGGCCCCATAGGAGTGAGATGAGCGCCACCTCCCGCCCTGCCCCCAAGGGGGCCACCCTGCGCTGCCTGCTTACCAGTCTGTGTGGGCATCGTCAATCACCAACAGGATCCTGGGCCTTTGAACAACAAGCGTGGAGGGACCCGGAGGCTCCATCAGCCCCGAGGGGGCCTGCGAGGTCTGCTTCATGGCGCTGGAGAAGGAGCTGAAAAGGCTGGATCCTGGAGAGGAGAAGGAGGCTGCCAGGGGCTGGGGGTGCCTCCGTTCCATGGCCGGAGAAGCCGGTGAGCTGGTGGAGCTGTCTGGGCGCTGCAGGTCTGCCATGTAGCAGCCATTAGGCAGGTTGGCCACGAAGCTGCTGTCGGAGAGGCGCCGCCGGAGGAAATTCATGGCTCTGGGTGGTGAGATGGCTTGTTCCTCCTCAGGCTTGTCTGCACGAGGCCCGGACGCAAACTGCTGGGGAGAGGGCGTGGTGGGGTCCTGGACCAGAAGAGCCAGGGGATCCCTTCAGCTGTCTTTGTTTACCTATGGAAACGAGCCAACACACACATTAGTGGGAACAACCTCCGTCCCTTCAGAGCACGCAGATAGGCCACCTTCCTGCCCTGATGCTCAAGGCAGTGTGAACTGGGAACATCCTCTTGAAAAGGAATCTGGCAACATGCAATTAGAGCAAACTCTTTTAATTTCCATTTTCTGGAATTCTATCCCAAGAAAGGAATCTTGAGTTACAAAAAAAATAAAAAAAAGAAAGAAAAAAAAAGCCTCCTACACCAGTGTAGTCACCACTGCAGTATGTGCACTAGCCAAACACTGGGAAGTATCTCTATGTTCAATCACAGGATAACAAATAAACTACAGTACATTCACTCAGTGAAACCTTTTGTAGCTGTTTAAAAAGAGGTTACTTATAAAGAGATTTTAGTAACAAGAAGTGCTCATGTTGTAAAAAATGGTCATGATACAAAATTATAGGTACAGAATCGCTACCACCACATAAAATCTGAAGTAACAAAACTTGGGAAAGAAAATACACTGGAATGTTAAGAGTGATTATATTTGGTAATGTGATTGCATGGCTTCTTTCTCCTTTTTCTTCCCACTTACCTGTATTTTCCAGATTTTCTATCATATATAAGCCATGGGCTGAATTGTGTACCCCAAATCCATATGTTGAAGCCCTAACCTACAATGTGCTGGTATTTGGAGATGGTACCTTTGATGGGTAATTAGGGTTAGATGAGGTCATGAGGATGGGGACCCAGGATGAAATTAAGTATCCTTATAAGACAGGACACCAGAGAGCTTGCTCTCCCTCCACCATGTGATGACACAGGAAGCAGGCAGCTATCGCTCCAAGCCAAGAAGAGGGCCCTCACCAGAAACCGGCCCTGCTGGCACCCTGACCTTAAACTTCCAGCCTCCAGAACTATGAGAAAATAAATTTCTATTGTTTAAGTCACTCAACCTGTGGAATTTTGTTATGGCCTCCCAAGCAGATTACTAAACACATGCAATGCTTTTCTGAATAGAACAAAATGAGTTTAGAGAAAAACAAACAAACAAAAAACCAAAATGTTCATTTCAGATTAAAATGTTATCCCTTTGAGAAAAATGATTACTTAAACCAGGCCATTTAGACTCTTTATATTTTTTGATAAGGTTATTTTCTATTTTTAGTAAAGTAAAATTTACCTAGAGTGAGATGCATGGTTCTTAAGTGTACAATCCTTTTGAGTTTTGATAAATGTATTCAGTGGTTTAAGATTAATTATATCCCCTCAGAAAGTTCTCCTGTGGCCCTTTATGGTCAATCCAATCATCCCCATAGGCAAATACTTTCTGATATCTGTAACCATATATTAATTTAGCTATTCTCAACTTCATATAAATCATATGTATTCTTCTTTTGTGAATGGCTTCTTTTCCTCAGCATAGTGAGCCTGAGGCTCGGCTATGCTATATGTACCAATAGACAGTCTGCCTTTTATCACTGAGGAGTATTCCATTAAATGAATAAACCACAAATTGTTACTGCATATTCTTGTTGATGGACTTCTGAAATGTTTCCAGTTTGGGGGTATTACAAATAGAATTGTTACATGGATTTTTTCATTTAAGCATTTTTGTGTGTGGCATGTACGTATGGGGAGGGGAAGGGGGAGGGGGAAGCAGAGGAAGAGGGAGAGGCTTTTCTTTTTGGAAAATTCATACCTAGAAGGTAATTTTGGGGTCATAGGGTAGACATATATTTAACTTTATAAGAAACTGTCAAAGAGTTTCCCACAGTGGTTGTGCTATTTTGCACACTTCATTTGAGAGGTCAGTTGCTTCACATCCTTACAATACCTCGTTGTTAGTAGTCTTTTTAATCTTAGCCATTACAATGGATGGAAAATAGTATCTCACTGTGTTTCTAATTTATTCTCTCTGATCTGTGATACCTAATTAGGTTGAGCAACTTTCATGGGTTTACTGGAATTGATACACCTTCTTTTGCAAAGTGTCTGTTCAAGTCTTTGGTCCATTTTTGAAAGGTGGGCTCTTTACATTTTCATTATTTCTAGTTCTTCAGACAGTGTGTATTTCTTTTGTCAGATACGTGTACTGTGAACATTTTCTCTTACTCTTTGGCTTGCCATTTCATCTCCTTCATGAGCACAAGTTTGACAAAATAAAATAACTTACAAAAAGCAAATTGTTACTGAAGATTAAAAAAAAAACCCAAAGGAGGAAAAAAAATACTGTAAGATGAGCGAAACCTGTCATATGTTGGTTATTAGAAATATTTTGAATATCCATACAAATACATAAGTATATTTATAAGTACATATATGAAATGTTATATCTATCTGCAGATGTTTTGATAAACAGAAATTTAAAATTTTTATGAAGTAATAACGATTTACCAATCTACTAAATATTTATTTTATGGTTTGTCCTTTCTGTGTCTGCTCTTAAAAATCTTTGCCAATCCCAAGATGATACTGTCTTATGATTTCTTATGGAAGCATTACAGTTTTAGCTTTTCTGTGTAGGTCTATAACTCACCCAACCTGGATTTTTGAGGGATGTGAGGTGAGGTTCATTTATCCAGTTTCCTAGCACCACTTACGAAAATACTTTTCCCTAATGAATTTGGTGGCTTTGTTGGCACCAATGGACTATATACATACGGGTCTCTCACTAGACTCCTCATTGTGCCCCACTGATCTCTTTGTTTACCTTTACACCACCCAGACGACTGTAGCTTTCAAAAGTGTCCTAAAATCAGGTAAAGTGAGTCCTCCTACTTAGATTTTCTTTCTCAAAAGTTAATTTTGGGTATTCCAGGTCCTGCTTTCATATGCATTTTAAAGCCAATTTGCATGAAAACATGTGCTGGGATATTGTTTGAGATTATGTAAAATCTCCAGCTCAGTTTGGGTAGTGTTGACGACTCTCAACAGCATTGAATTTTCCACTTCATGAACATGTAGAGCTCTCTACTTATTAACTCTTCCTTAGTTTCTCTCAGAAATGTTTTGTCATCTTTCAACAGAGAGGTGTTGAGCATATTTTGTTGAATTGATTACTAATAACTTCTTTTTTGTGGGAATTATACACTAAAAGACACTGTTTTCTAAGTTTCATTTTTCATTTGTTTGCTGCTATTATCATATATCTGCAATTATGGTCATGTATAGTTTCTGGTGGTTGTTTTTATAGAGTACTTAAGATTTCCTATTTAAACAATCATGTCATCTACTAAAAGAGACATCTCCACTTTTCCCTTTCTGATCTTAATACAGTTTACGTCTTTCCCTTCTCTTATTACAGTAGCTAGGACCTCCACTACTGAACAGAAATGGTGAAAGCAGACACCTTACCTCGTTTCCAACCTTAGTGGGACAGTGTTCAATATCTCACATTACATAAGATGTTAGCTATAGTTCTTTGTAAATGTACTCTATCAGACTGAGACAGTTCCCTTTGTAGTCTTAAGTTACGTGGCTCAGTGTTTTCTTCATGAATGGCTGTTGGATTTGCCAAGTAATTTTCTAAATTCATTGAGAGAATTATGTTTTTTAAAAATCACTCATTTGTTTCATATGGTGAATTACATTGATTGACTTTGAAATGTTAAACCAAACTTGCATTCCTGGAATAAATCCTACTTGGTCATTGTGAATTACCCTTTTTATAGATTGCTGGATTCAATCTGATAATACTTTCTTGAGGATTTTAGTGTCCATATTGATGAGAAATATTGGTCTATAATTTTCTTTTCTGGCAATGTCTTTGCCAGGTTTTGATATCATGTTGACCTCACAAAATATATTGGAAAGTGTTTCTGACTTTCTGATTTTTCTAAAAAAGTTCATATAATATTATATGTTTTCCTGAAATTATTGGCAGAATTCAACAGTTAAGCCACCTGGGGCTGAATTTTACTTTGTTGGAAAGTTTTTAATAATGAACTCAATCCGTTTCATAATCTATTTATGTTCTCTGTTCTTGTTATTTCAGTGTTTGTAATATGTGATTTCAAGCAATTTGTCCATTTTATCTGAGTTGTAAATTTTATTGGCACAAAGTTGTTCATAACTGTTGATTATCCATTCATTTTCTATAGGATAGTGATTTCCTCTGATATTCCTGATCGTGGTAATTTGCCTTTTCTCTCTTTTTGAATGATCTGTGTTGCTAAGAATTTATAAATTTTATTAATCTTTTAAAGAACCAATTTGCAGCTTTTTCTATTTTTTCGATTGTTTTCTATTTCACTTATATCTGTTCTTTATTACTTTCTCTCTTCTCCTTACTTTGGTTTAAAGGTTTAATTTGTTCTTCTTTTTTCTAGATGCTTAAGATGGAAATTTAGATAATTAATTTTATATCTTTCTTCTTTTCTAATATAAATATTTAAAGTAATGCATTTCCCTCTACGCACTGCTTTTGCTGCATGTCAGAACTTTGACATGTTGCATTTTATTGTTCAATTCAAATTATTAATTTCTTTTTTATGTTACATTTTAATTTTATTCATATCTTTCATTAAGGAAACATTTTAAATTATATATTTTTTTACATTAACCCACATTAACATTTTCATAGTTCTCCAGTTCTATAAAGTTGAGTTGTGATATATGATTTCTCCTCATCTAAAGAGCTTCCTTTAGTATTTCTTACAATACAGATCTGTTAGTGAGAAACTCTTAGCTCTTGTTTACCTAAAAATATTTTGTTGAAACTTTATTCATGAAGCATATTCTCATTGAATATGAAATTTTGATTGTCAAATTATTCTTAATTTCCTTGTGATTCTCTTTTGACCCATGTTATTTAATCCCATATTTAATTTTTATATTCCAGTGCCCTTTCAGATATTTTAGTTATTGCCTTTGATGTGATTCGTTTGTGATTAATAAACATAGTCTACAGGATTTTAATTCTTTGACATCTTTGACATTCATTGAGATTAATTTTATGGCTCAATACGATCTATCGTGATGAATGTGCCATGTGCACTTGAAAATCATGTGTAGTTTGCAGTTGTCGGGGATAATGTTCTATAAATACCAATTAGATTGTTGTAAAGTCAAGTTCCCGAGACAGGACGCTGACTTTGCCATGGTGATTTGCAATCAGGAAGTTTAGTGCAGAACGCTCTCATGATTACCAACTGCCATCAAGTATGAAAAGCAGAAATGGCTGAGAGAGAGGTTGAACGACAATCTAGTCTTAACAGAGGTCTCACTGGGCCCTACGAGGAGCACGGAACTGGGGCTTCTCTTCGGATTTCCTCAGTTTCCAACTACTCTGGGAGCCTGTACTCTGTCTGCTGAGCTGTTAAACCAATAAAACTGCAGCTTTCTGCTGTGGTTTTAGCTGCTACCTGATACCTGGATTGGGAGTGCTTTGGAGTAAGAGCCACACCTAGTGGTTCCTGTCTTCCCCTCACCCCCATAGTCTACCTACATTTTCCCTCTCTCCAGGAACCTCAAAGAATTTCTTTTAAAGATTTTATCCAAAGTTTATGATTATCATCTATGAGAAGGTTAGCACAACATAAGCTATCAAGTCATTACTGGAACCGAATAATTTTCATTTTCAAAATACAGATAGAAAAGTTAACCAAATGTTGGAATGGAAGGGACTTTAAGAGATTATTTAACAAGCCATTCTTTAGGAAATCTGATCAAGATTACACTGGTGGGAATTCCCCACCTGCAGAAGATCACCTCATTATCTTTTGACCAACTCCATTGTTAGTCAAAGGCCCCTTCTGTAATCTTCTCCCCACTTTAGTCCCCAAGGGAGTTTACAATCTGGTAAAGGGAAGCAGATAATGAACTCTTATAACAAATATTTATAGATTGGGGCACGAAATGCTGTCACAGGCATTAACGTGGGGAGATGCAGGGAAGGCCTAAGGAGATGTCCTGCTACTTGAAAAAATGAGGGAACCTTGAAGTACAAATGCAAAGGCCCTGAGGTAGGAAAGAGCTAGGCAATCTGAAGAATAGAAGGAAGGCTAGCCCAACCAGAAAACAAGAAGGATCATTTTTTAAGAACATGTTTAGAGTAGTAAAAAGGAGCTAGGAGATCATGAATGGCCATATTGAAAATAATTTTGATTTTAATCCAAGTGCGAAAGTAAACCACTGGAGAGTTTATGAGCATTACCAACAAGAGAGAGACATACCCTAGTCTACCCAGCTACCATATACTAATCAGACTATAGAGAATATATAAGGAAACAGCCAGACAAGGTAGGAGACTGCTGCAGTCATTTGGGTCCTTAAGTGTGAAAAAGGGATAATGTGATTTGCAAGCTGTCTTCCTGTTCTGTGAGTCACTAGCTTCTTGTGCCAACCTCAGTCTGACAGTGGGAAGAGGTGGGGTTCAGAGGAGTCCTGAATGGAAAAGAAGGGCAGGAAGACTTTCTGGGACAGAATCCAGTAGGCCAGCAGTGTACTCAGCCCCATGCTGCCCCATCCATGACCACTAGAGGGAACAGTGACCACACCAGAGAGGAAAAATAAAACAAAAACACTTTATAAAGCAACTTTGCAAGCTTACTTCTTGGAGGCTGTGGTAGGAAGATTTTCCTGGGAAGGGTTGAAAAGAAAAAAAAAAAAGGCTGGGGACTTATCAGACTTGATGGTGGAGGCACGAGACAGAGTAAGGGGAAAATCAAAGGGACCCAAGTATTGCATCAAAGTGGGCAAAAGTCCACAAGAATGAGGGCTGCCCCAGAGGCAGCAGCTATTATACTCTGGGGAAAGATGAGCAACTGATCAGCCTGGACAGGAAGACAAACATCTCTGCTCGGGTGTCTCACAGACAGCCCTGATTCATCTCCTTGCTCATCCTCAGATGAATTTATGTGCCAGGGCACAGAAGAGTTCTATCACCACACATAAAAGTGCTTTTTAATCTTTAAAGTCCTCTGCAAATATCAATGGCATGGTATGTCATGGGCTAACACGGATCTCCTACAAACGTACATTAGATAAGGAACATTCAAGGCCTGGCACATTTCTTACAAAAGAAAGAAAGAAGATGAATTCCAATGGCCGAACTTCCTGCTCATCAGTTCCTCCAGCTGGAACACTCTTCCTGTGGAAACCGGCACGCTCTCCCCCTCATCTCCTTCAGATCTTTGCTCAAATGTCACCTTCTCAGGGAGGCCTCCCCTGAGCACCGATGTTATACCGTCTGGTACTTTGGATGTCTCCCACCCTACTGCACGTGTTCTATTTTCCAGAGCATACGTGGCCTTCTCTAAGCTACATAACTGACTTACTTATTTTTGCTTATCATTGATTCTCTGCTCCCGCTGATAAAACTGCTCAAGCCTAAGTCTAGCATGCAGTACAGGTCCAATATATATTTGTTCAGTGAACCCGTCTAAAATAACAGCAATGAAATTAAACCATTCTCGCCTTTTGTGAGACTAAATGTGTGATTATATAAAAGAAAGCAGCTATCACAGTGCCTGACCCATGGGCCTAAGCTGAACCAAAATTGGAGTAATGCAAAAGTAGATCTGATACCATTTTAGCGAGCTCTTCCCCCATGTAAACACACTAAGACACATAAATTCTCTCTCCACCCCCCACCCCACCCCCATCTCCTGCTCATGAATGCAGGAAGATTTTTTTCCCTCCCCCATCAAGAACCAGTGTTCGGCTAATTAACAGCTGCTAAAATCCTTTCTGCAAGAGCAGAAGGTTTAAAAATTCATGGAGACAACATAGGCGGGGCTTCATCAATATACTGAAGAGCTCAGGCGGCGTGGGAGTCTAGGGTGAGCCTGAGACTTAAGTTGCAGAGCTAAGAGATGCTTAACTTCCTGGAAAAAAGGTCAAACGCACATCTGCCGAGGGAGTGGCCGCATCCCCACACGCCGATCTGCCAGGCCTTTCATCTTCAGAGCTCTTTTCCAGCCTCGTGACTTGAAAGTGTGCGCTGTCTTTGATGAGTTCCCATCTGCTCACACAGGCATTGGGCTCCTGGGAGTGGCAACGCTCAGATTCCCACAGGTGTGACACCGCGGTCCAGCGCCACGGAGGACGCGGGCTTCAAAGCTAGGATTTGTGCGGGAGTGCGCCTTCTGCACCGACACTCCCTCCCCATGTTGGAAATTTTGAGTCTCCTTGAGATGGGGGAAGTGAGATTCTTCCATTGATTCAAGGCCACCCTCCCCAATCCCGAATATATTCAAATAGAGACATGCCAAAGCAGGGTCAAATTCCAGCAACTGAAAGCTTTTAACCTCAAATTATAAAGCAACTATAACTGTGTAATCCACTAAATAATCACCAGATTTATTCCCAAACAGAACTTAGAGAGCTCTGGCTTGCCTCTGATTTATCAAGACCTTCAACTACAAGTCATGTCAACAATCTAAACAGAAGTCCTGATAATCTGAGGTCTGGAGCGAAATGGTCATCTTGAGCCCCTCTGTGATTGCTGTCCATCATACACCCATCAAAATAAAGGTGAATTTTAGTGATGTTAACTTACTGTAAAATAAACCGTATGTAGTTTTGTGGGTATATTTCACAATATTATTGCTAGGCATTTTCATGGGGCCCAAGAGATGCCCACCTTGGTGATCGTCTAGAATACTGAACCCTCTGGGCACGATCTTCTCCTGAGGGCGAACACCCTCATATTCACATCAGTCAGGCTTGAATCCTGAAGATTCCATTTCGCTCACTGTCCTCCCTGGTTCTTCTCTTCCAGTGTCTCATGGGTTCTGTCTCTTAAAGCAAGCTCGTCCAACCTGTGGCCCGCTGCCCGCATGTGGCCCAGGACAGCTTTGAACGTGGCCCAACACAAATTCATCAACTTTCTTAAAACATGAAAATTATGCACAGACCATTTTACAGCTCATTAGCTATCATGAGTGTGAGTGTATTTTGTGTGCCCCGGGACAGTTTTGCTTCTTCCAGTGCGGCCCAGGGAAGCCCAAGGGTTGGCCACCCCTACGTGGCTCTAGAATTCAATCGCACCTCTGTCCTCCTCTCACTGACAGGCCATGGGTACAAGTGCTGTGTCACAAAGGCAGGTGTCTCCTCCTCAGTCCCTTCCCCACCCCTCAGGCCCTTTGACTAGACATGATCACATCACTTCGTGCAGAAAACTTTCCTGTGGTTGTCCATGACCTCCGAGGTAAAGTCTTTCACCTTCAGGCTGAAATTCCAGGCCTCTCACCTCCGGCTTGGGACAGACCCCACCTGCCCCCCTGCAACACCCTTGTCTCCCTTTGGCTAAATCGCACTCAACTGCTGCCTTACCCTTCAGGACGCCTTCCCTGCTCCCCTGCTCTGCATACAAAAACGGAGGGCCCCCTGAACATGGCACGCTCCCTCTCAAGGACAACTCTCAAAATGCGGCCACCCCTGCCTGGCACAGCCTTCTCCCTCACAGCATGGTAAGTGTCCCCAACTCAGGTATCGCCCAATCAGGACAGCCTTCCCGACACCTCGCCAGCATACCCCAGGCTGGGTAAGAAGGGGCTCCCGTGTTCTCGGAAACCACCCTCGGGTTTTCTCTCCCTTACAGGCTGATTGCTCTGTTGATTTATTAACACAAACTCTAAAATGTACCCGTATCTCCTGGGATGCTTTCTAACAATTCTAATTCCCAGGCTCCACCCTCGATAGCCCAGAATCTGCATTTAACAAGCCCTCCTACAGTTGGCCCCTGTGCCACACTTGGAGAAAGACTTCTCCAGGCCAGACTCTCCAAGATGGGAAATGCGTTCCCCAGGGATTTCCAAGGTCATGACTGGACCGCAGGGGGAAAAACTGTTGGAATGTCCATTTAATTTTTTTACCTCACCCCTGAACTTCTTTCTCATGTGTCTACTTTACAGACACAATGTATCAGTAAAGCATTCGTGATCTGTCAATAAATAAATACAACTATGTTAGGGTGGGCAATTTTGTAGTTTCGATGATCAGTCACAATTCTTCAGCCCTCCCAGGATCTATTAATACATAGTTTGCCAGGTGACTTTGCAGTTGCTTCCACCAGAGGCTGAGTGACTCCCCTGGCCAATGACTTTGAGACTAGTTTTGGCCAATGGAATGAGGCCCACTCTGACATTGCACCAGCTCTGAGCCAGGGACCTAAGAGACGTCATGTGTTTCTACCTACCCTCTTACACCGTTGCCATTACCATGGGGACATGTCCTGTGGATTAGCCCAGGGATCCAAGGAGGGGAGACACACGGAGAAGACCTGGATTCCAGCTGCACCTTACAACCACCTAGAGTAGCCCAGCTAAGATTAGTCAAGTCCCTATCAACATGAAGACATTGAACAAAACAAGTGTTTATCATCTGTGCCATCAAGGGTTTGTGGTTGTTCGTAAACATAGTGGCTCCTGATACAGCCATGACTGGGTTAGATTTCAGGCTCCTTGAGGGCAGGGTCTGTATTTCAGCTCTGCATCCACAGCACCTTGTAGGCCCTCAGTAAATAACTGAATGAATGGTGTCTTGTTCAGGAACAAATTTTGAATTTGAAAAGGACTTGGGAGTTGATACTATTTCTTACTTAATGCAGAACTCACTCCTATGGTGTTTCCAATGCAAAATTAATTGCTATCATTCATTGAGCACCTACGAAGTGTCAAATACTCTGCTAGGAGACATACACACATATACACACACATATAATACACACAACACACATATATAATACACACATACACACAAGGGCTGTCTGGAAAAAAATCCAGCCATTGTCAATATAACAAGAATGGTTACATGCCTGGATACTTTCTGGACAGTCCTCATATGTAATCATATATAATCTATCTTTATCTTCTAATTGAGATGTTAAATTGAGAGGTTAATTAGAAACTGTCTTGTAGATATTATCATTTCCTTTAAATACGTAAAATGAAAACTCAGCAGGGTTAAGTTACTTATCCAAAATCAAACAGTAGGTCAGTAGCAAAAGCAGAATTTATATCCAAGAACTGCAGAGCCTAAAACTCTGAAGTAGAATCTTAAAGAGGCTCCGGTTCAACTACCCCATTTCATGAACAAAGAGCCAAGACCCTAGCAAAGTGAGTTTCATGTCACACCGGTTCATGAACACCAGCTCCATTTTTCAGATGTGGACACTGAGGCCTAGGGAGATGAAGTGACTTGTCAAAGCCTTATGCCTGGCTCAGTGGTGGAGAAGGGATTCAGACCCAGGCAGTCAGGGTCTTGGGACCAGGTATGACTGCAATGTTGCCTTCCTGAGATACAGGCCGAGCCAGAAGCAGACAGGAACAGAGCACGAGGGAGCCCAGCCGTGATGCCCCGGAGCCTGCCCTGTCCTCTCCAGGCCCATCGGCAGTGGGGTCACAGGTGAAAATGCTATTTCACCCGAGTGGAGGGAGCAGAGAGTGAATGGCCTCAGGATTTCGTGCTAATTTGCAACAGTTTCAGAGAGGGCCCTGCTGCTGGCCTCTCACATGACGTGGGGGAAAGCGGATGACACAGCTGACAGAGTGGCCAGCAGAGCAACTGAACCACTGCTGTCCAGAAAAAGGCAGGTGGTCTTCTCACAGTGACAGTGGCCCTGACTTATAGTACTTCATTTCTAATCTCCCGGGTGGAGGATGCATGGTGCTTGCTGGGCACAGGGATGGAGTGGACAGGCAGGGACCCAGGGTTGGGCAGCCCACATGGAAATACAATATTAACAATAACCATAATGATCATTGTTGTGGTGTCCACCACCCCTTCCCGAGCCTCTCTGAGGAGCCAGGGACAGCACACGAATGACCTATTGATGGGCCCCAACCCTCCCCAAAACCCTGCCCAGGAAGCATCATTGCCCCCACTGCACAGAGGAGGAAACAGCAGTCCAGAGATGATCCTTTACTCCTGCTCATTCAGCGGTAAATAACAGTTACTGTCTTCCAGGCACTGCTCTAAGCAGTTGATACCCAGTAACCCATGCCGCCCTTCCTCCAGCCTCATGAGGTAGGTATGCTGCTCTCGGATGTGGACACTGAGGCCCAAAGTTACACTGCTGATAAGTGGCAGAGCTGCGATTCAAACTCAGGCACCCTGGGGCTCGGTGGGCATGGTCCTAACCACCAGGCAGCACTGCTCCTCCCTGGGATTAGGACGAAAACTCAGGCCTATCTGGAGCCAGGGACTAGTGACCTTCCATCACATTATGGTGCCTCAGGTCCCTGTGAGCCTAGAGTATGCTCCCCAGCCCCTATGCCCCACGCCCCCCCCCCCCCCCCCAGTGGTTTCATACCTCCATTCTCTCTCCCTGCCACGACCTTCCCTTTGCTTTCCTACGTTCTTCAGCCACTTGTGATTTCTGACTCAGCTCATCCTTCTCCGGGGAGCCTTCCCTGACTACTGCCACCAACCAGCTGGGGCCAAGAGAGCTGCTCTGTGGCCCTGCAGAGCCCTGCGCAAGCCCATCACTACAGGTTTGGAGCAGGGACCGTGTCTGGCTTGGTCTCACTGAGTTGGAGAAGGCAGCAGGCAGAGCCGGGCACCTGGAGTCAGGGAGAGATGCCAGCACTGCCAAGGGCCGGGAGCCACGCAAGGTGTTCCTTTCTGCCCATCAGAAAGCACCTGGAGCCAAGTGAGTGACCTTCTTCCCAGAGGCAAAGCAGACCTTTGGGAGGCTCCCCCAGGCCCACAAAGGACCCAGGGATGCAAGGAGGAGCTAAAATGACGGGGAAACACCAGCCACCTGGAAGACCTGAGGAAAGCTATGGACAGGTGAGAGGGAGAGAGACAGACACACAGAGGGGCAGAGAGTGATATAGACAGAAGAGACAGAAAGAGAGAGGGAGAGACAGAGAGAGAGAGACACAAAGATAGAGTAAGAGACAGAAAAAGAAATACGCACAGAGATAAGATCAGAGAGACAGAAAAAGATAGAGAGAGACAGGGAGACAAAGTGAAAGACAGAGAAACAGAAAGAGACAGGAAGTCAGAGAGAGATGCAGAAAGAGAGAGACAAAGAGATAGAGAGCGAGCAGGCTGACCAGATGTCCCATTTCAAACAGGACAGAAAACAACGGTACTGTCCCATTTAAAATGGTTACATCTGGTCAGCCTAAGAGAGCGACACACAGAGAGATAGAGACAGAGAGAGAAAAAAAAGACAGGGAGACACAGAGAGAGACAGAAAGAGAGCACACACTATGAGACCAGGTCCTGAGTGCTGCAGCCTTCAATCTTACGAGTACCACCTTCAGCTGCCAAGGACCTCAGCTCTGCCAGGCAGGTAGCTGGCTAGGTGCCACCCTAAGGAGGAACTCAGCAAGTTCACCTTGGAGAGTACAGGCATGCTATTAGGAATCTTAAATTCATTACGTCCATAACGGAACTCCTGATTTGCCACCATCTCCCCCAACCCACACTGCCCCTTCCCTTCCTCCCCATCTCAGAAAACACCCCACTCAGTGGTTTAAGCTAGAAATGCAGGGAATCCCGATTCCTCCCGTTGTAGCCTCCTGCGGCCGGGCCATCAATCCACTCCTCTCCAACACAGCTTACAATCCATTTACTTCTTTCAACTCCACAGTCACCTCTCACAGGGACCAAAGCATCATCTCATTCATCCTCACACACCCCCGTGAAGCAAAAAGTACTCTTAACCCCCTTTTTACAGAGGAGGATAACTGAGGCTCGGGGGGTTCAGCAACTTGCACAACAGCGTGCACCAGATAAGGGACATTAAATCCTGCCTCCAGCTCAGTCTAGCCTCTCTCCAGATCCCCCAGTTGGCTGGCCCACCCTCAGTGGGGATACTTCTTGGTAGCCTGGCACCTGCTAGGTGGCACGCTGTGGCAGATACGCAGTGCCCTTCACCTTGGGGAGCCTGGGTCTGGGAACTGGCTCAGAAAGTTCTGGAAATGCAGGCTCAGCTGCAACCATGAGGACAGAGTCCCGTCTTGCAGACTAGGAGAGCTACCAGCCTCAGCACTCACAGGAAGGAGCAGGTGTGGACAAGGGTAGCACACGTATTCCCGCTAAAGGAGCAAGTGAGGGTACCGTCCCTGGCTTGCTGAAGGCCCCGTACAATAATGATGTTGACAGTAATAATAATAACAGCAGCAGCTGATATTTATATCATGCTTCCTATGTGCTAGGTACTGTTCTAAGCCTGTTCATCTATTAACCCAATCAGTCCTAACAATTGTCCTTTGTTTCTATCGCTACTTCACATACAGAGGAAACTAAGACACAGGAAAGGTAGAGTAACTGCCCCAGTAGTCACTGAGATTCCATGTGGAGTCAGGATTCAGCCCAGATGCTTATCCCACACTGTCCATATCCCATCCAGGTGAGTCATTCTGTCACCCCTCCACCCCTGGGGTGCTTCTCTCACTTGTAAAATGAGGGGTTGGGACCTGACACTCACATGCATATCTGCTTCTCACTGTAAAGGGCAAGAACCAGACACAGCAACGTGGTTTCTTTCTCTACCTCCCTTTATACTGACTTCTGATAATACTTGTCCGACTATATTAACCTGGACTGAATTCTTGCTACTTCCAGCACTAGGTTCAGCATGTTACCTGCATTTTCACTCTCTCCTGGACTCCTAGAATCCTATGAAGGAGGTTCATTATCATCCTGAGTTAGAGCTGACGCATTTGAGGCTCAGAAAGGTTCGGTGACGTGCCTAAGGTAACACAGCAAGAAAGTGACCGAACCCTAACCAGGTGGGTCTGACTGTGGAGTCTCTCGGCCCTTAACCACAAGCTTTGCCGGTTTGTTTCTCTTCACCCCTCTTTCCTCTGCAGGAGCAACGGAGCAGGGAGCTACAGAAAAGGTGTTACCTGTGCTAGCCCACCGCTGAGAAAATACTAGAGCAGGCATGTCTGGTCTGAGGCCCAGGACGGCTCTGACTGCGGTCCAACACACTTTCTTAGAACATTATGAGATTTTTTGGTGACCTTTGTTTTCTTAGCTCACCAGTATCGTTCGTGTGAGTGGATTTTGTGTGTGCCCCAAGACAATTCTTCTTCTAACGTGGCCCAGGGAAGCCACACGTTTGGACACCGCTGTGCTGGAGAGACTGACACTGGATTAACAAATGGATAAGCTGATGAAAAGAAGGGAGGAAAGGTGGAAGAAAGAAAGAAGAAAATTAGGATGAGAGGAAGAAAGGAAAAAAGAAAAAAGAATGGAGCAAATAAATAAAAGAATAAAACTGAATAAAGTAAAGAAAAAAGGATGCAAACGAGACTTAGAAAAGGAAACAAGGAAGAAGGGAATGATTATAAGAATCCCACGCCACCCCCTGTGCCCTACACCGCCCCCCTTAGCAGTGTGGGCTCCTCCCCTCCAAGCTGCTCCATGAGCCTTGGGAGGCGTCTGGCCTCAGCCAAGCAGCAGCGATGACCCTTGAGCCAGGCGCTATGACACCTAAGGGGTGATGCCACGCGACAGGCCGAGGGAAGCACCAGTCGCTAGCAGAGCTCTCAGATCCAGGCATCCGCTTTCCACCCGGAGACGCCCCCAGGCCAGCCCCTGCAGACCCCTTCTGGAGCATGCAGAGAGGAGCCCTGTCACAGCTGTGGCCCAGACAGCTCCTCCAGCCCCTGCAGAAAACAGCCATTTCTGCTGCGTTCACTGGTCGGAGGGCTGAACAAAAGTGGACTCGCCCTCACGCCCACCAACGCTCTGTCACCTCCACAGACCGTCTAATTGGCAAACCTTTCCCAGAGGGTTTGGATCTGTCTGCGGAGAGAATCCTTCTCAGGACACCAGAACTTCCAGGGCCACAGAGCATGGCAAGACACTGGGCCCCCTGGCTCCCTGTCCCCAGCGGCTACAGCACCTCCTCTATGGAAGAGGCAGCAGAAAGGGAGGGAGGCCTCCAGAGATCCCACAGCCCCATGACCGGACCCAGCAGCCAGGGTCCACTTTACAGAAACACAGGTTCAGAATCCTGACTGGCAGCCAGGTTGGAATGCCCCGAAGTAGCAAAGGGCCCCGGAGCTGCTGGAGGAAGCCCGGGGCTGTGCTGGGACTTCAGCTTCTGCCCCAACTCTGGTCCACAGAGCCCTGGTCAAGAAATCCCACCTCCAAGCCTCTGGGGTGCACCTCACAGGGCCCCATTCCCATGAAGCCAGGGGATGCCCCGTCACATCATCCTCCGATAGGTACCATCCAGGGGGCAATTTCAGTGCACCAGGCTTGGCACTGAGCAATGAGGGTCTCTGTCCTGCCTCGTGGCAACCTTGGAAGATGGGCATCACCGACCCCACCGTATAGATCAAGTCATCCACATTCAAGGTGTGTAAGGCCACCCAGTCAGGACAGCACAGAACCAGGATTCAGATTTAGGTCTGCCTTACCCCAAAGCCCAGGCTCAGTGCTGCTACCTACCCAGCCCCCAGGGGAGTGGTGCAGCCTTCACATCTGCATATTTATGATAGCATCCCCTTACCTTCTCTATTAGCTCTTCATTCAAATGTCACCTTAAAAATATTGCAGCCCTCTCCCAACCCCATTTTCCTTCCTGCTTTAATTTTCTCTGTAATATCTATTGCCCCCTAACATACTATTTGTTTTACTTTTGTTGTAAATATATATAGCGGTTCTGTGACAGGACGTTCCATGAGGACAGGGACTTTTGTTTCTCATTTCACTGTCATATCTCCAGCACTGACCAGAAAGGGTTGGCACACAGCAAGTGTTCAGCGATATCTGGAGATCAAAGAAGCTGAGTGAATCTATGATTCTTATACGTACTGAAGCTTGGCAGCTGCCATCCGGAGAGCTGCTCTCGCAAACCTCACACTTTGTAATTTCTCCATGACCTCTGCTCTCCCAATACTTGCCCCATGACGTCTGAGAGCACACTCGGTCGCATTCCAGGTGAACTTTCTACAGTAAATCTCTCACTTGCCCACAAGCTTCTGGAGGGCAGAGAACATGCCTGAACTACACTTGCACTCTCAGACTCTCCGGCGGGCCGCACTCCCTGACTGCCCTTCTTCCCCCATCCCCAGTTCACAAAAGTGCTGGCATCCAGAAGGTATAAAAAATACTCAAAACTTGGCAAGTAAAAAATGGGTAAAAGACCTGAACAGACACTTTGCCAAAGAAGATATAAGGATGGAAGATACACATGTGAGAAGCTATTCAACATCATTAGCCATAAGGTGTTAAAAGTCATAAAACTGAACACCAAAACAAAATCAGTTTTACCATGCGGCAACTGAGAATGAATCCCACCATGTCACCTCTTTACTCAAAACTCCCCACTTAGAATGAACCCAACTTCTCCCCACAGACCAGGAGTTCCCACCAGACCTGGTTTCGGGTACCTCCCCATCACTTCTTCTCAAACTCCCCCTTCTTGTACCTCTCTACTTGCCCAAAGGCTCTCTGTTCCCTCTGTCTGGAATTCTTTTCCATATTTCCAAAACCCGCTGCCAAACTTCATTCACGCTTCTGTTGAAATACCAACTCCTCAGAGACCTTCTTTAACTGACTTTTCTATAAAGGTATTTTTTTTTTAATTGGGGTCACATCTGTTAGCAAGGATTACATAGGTTTCAGGCATACAATTCTACAGTGCATTGTCAACTTGATGTATAATCAGTTCACCACCTAATGTGACTTCTCTTTCCATCACCTTATAGTTAGCTTCCCCCCTCCTCTCCCACTCCCTCCCCTTTCTCCCCTCCCTAACCCACTCGTCCCCAAATAAACATTAAACTATTGATTGTGTCCATGGGTTATTTGTTTGTTCATTTCTTTTTTTCTTTGCTTTCAGTTTTATATTCCGCATATGAGTGAAATCATGCAGTTCTTTGTTTTTTCAGTCTGGCTTATTTCACTTAGCACGATGATCTCCAGGTTCATCCATTTTGTTGCAATATAAAGGTATCTTTTGGTGTCCTTATACTGTTTCATTTTTCTTCACAGCACGTGTACTAACTGACGTCACACAAGGTATTTGTTTTAGGGTTGTTTTCCATTTTCCCGCCAACATATAAGATCCACGAGGATAGGGATCCTGTTTGTACTGTTCATGGATGTATCCCCTGCCCCTTGGCATGATGCCCATCACAGGATAAGAACTCCCACAAATATTTATGAAATGGATGAATGAGTTAAACCCAAGATATGAACATTCAATGATGACATTCCCAAGGCTTTGAACTTGAAGCCATACTTTGACTTCTGGGTAGCACCCCTCAAATCACCTGCCCACTTGGCCCCTGAGTAAAGCAGCCCCAGCCCAGAACATTTAATTCAGCTATTTGTGCTTTAAAAGTAGATTAAAAAGTGCTTAGAAAGTGCTACTTCCTGGTTGGTGGTTAGCTAACTGGCAGGAGGATGAGCTGGGAGGGGGCAAAGCTGCAAGCAGACGCATTCTTAGGGTGATGCCACGTAGGGTTCCCCGAGGACTTGTAGAAGGCTAGCTAGAAGTGCTATTAATGTCAGCAGGAAGTTTGAGGCGAGATTGAAGAAAACAAAAACCAAAAACCAAAAACACCACTCTGTACAACACCTTTCTAAGGCGAACAAATAACAGAACACACCTGCTCTACATGCTCCAGATACTCACTAAAGGTTCTCATTTAATCTTCCATCCACCCTTCAAGGTGGATTCTACAGATGCATTTTGAGAAGTGAAAAAAACCAAACACAGAGAGGTTAAGTACACGCCCAAGGTTGCACAATGATAGGGAACGAGTGCTGTTTTGAACTCAGGTCTACATAGCTTCCAACCTCCTTCTTTTTCCACTTTGGATTTCAGAAGCAATATTCAGGGGCAGGAGGGTGAGCACTGTCCATAGGAGCCAATCTCAAATAGGACATGGCACCCTGGACACAGGTGACCAGGTTCTTCTCTAAAACTTTCCAAAGACCAGCATACACAAGTCTGCTAGAACAAGATGCTGACGACCTTCCTGTACAAATGTCCTGAGCATCTACTCTGTAAAGGTGCCTGGGCTCTGAGTTTCCACATGCATTCTGTCATTTAATTGTTATTACCATTTAAAAAAAAAACTGTTAACATGTATGAAGGCATTAGAGGCTGTTTATTCCAGCAGAGGGACATAAAACCCACAAGGAAGAAAGAACACCTTGAATTCTCTACCCAACCCCCTGCTCCACGCCAGTTAGGCATTTACCTTCAAGATGCAAGAGTATTAAGACCCAGACAACTGCAGAGAGACTTTCTCTCATTACTTTTTAGTTTAAATCATGTCTTGCACACAAGTTAGTACAGAAATCAGTGTTCAGGGTCGCATACCTCAAAACCACGTGTAATGCAATTTCTGGGCAATTAAAATATTTTCAAGGTTATTGTCGGCTATGAGTGATTTTTACCCTGTACTACAATTTGGAACTCTGCCGGACCCCACGCCTCCTCTCCTTTACTCCTGCTTGATAGATAGAAGGGAAGTGAGAGGTGGCCAAGCGCTGCTCCCTGCCAGGGCAGCAGTCCCATTTGTGAGGACAGCTCCCGCCCACTTGGCCTCTATCTCCCGCCGTCTGCTTCCCGCCAGCTGCCACCTACTGCTGCTGGCTGTGCCCTTCCGCCCTGCAGAACAATTCCAATCCCTCGTTCCTACGCTAATCATTCCAATATTGAAGCCTGGTGTTAGGATGATTCTTCAACATTATGGTGATCAAGGAAAGCGTCGAGTATCTATCTGCATTGTGCTTTTCAATAATCACTTGATGGTTTTTCTTTCTGGGTGCACATTTGTGCACATCGAAGACAGTGACACTCACCTCCCCCATGAGGTGGCTCTACTGATTAATTACGCTCCACATTTTGTGAGCTGGGCCCTGGAAACACATAGCTTAGTTGGGAAGACAGAGAACACAGGCTGCGTGGCAGGTGTTCTTACAGTGGTGCAGCTTAGGGGCCCAACGCATGCAGAGAGAATGGCTCTGTCTTGGGGCCTCTGCCTAACCACTGGGAAAGGCTGCTGACCTGTGAACTTGACCCTCGTGAACCACCGCTTACATTCCTCAGCTCCACAAGGGGACAGACCAGGTCTCAGAGTCGGCCTGCCTACCACCCCCTCTCATGTCTCAGACACCTGCTCCAACACCCAACACCCCCCCCCAACCCTGTGCATTTTAAAGCGGCCTGGAGGTGACAGTAACTAAATCGAAGGACTCCAAAGTTCTCAAAGGAACGTCTGAAAAAGCTCATTAATAATAACACAACCTCAAACACCTCAGACAAGGAGTCTTGGTCTCCATCCCCTGCAGTCTATCAACTCACTGAGTGACATGAACGAGTCACCTAACTTCTCTAGACCTCCATTTTCTTGGTGATGTACTGGGGGGCCTGGTCTAAATGATTGCAAGGTCCCTTTTGGACCCAGGGCACCCTCATCTTCTGTCCCAGACAGTGAAGTGGATAATCCATAGTAATCTGGCTGAACTAGTTGGTCCTAGAATCAGAGCACAATTTCCAGGAAAAGGAAGAGCATGCAAAGAAGCAAAGGTAGACAGTATTCCAGCTCCAGGCCCGCCACTACCCTGCTATGTACCACTACCACGGAATATTCACCTGCACAGGTTTAAATACCAGGCTCAACATTTACTAGTGATGATCTTGGGTAAGTCACTGAATCTCCTTCAGCCTTGATTTTCACACCTGTAGTGTGGGGTTCATTCCACCAATCCCAGGGCTACTGGAAGGGTAAAATGAGTTAAAAGATGTGGGAAGTTCCAAGTACCCACAGGACACATATGCTGCATGTCCCTTCATTCAAATATTTGTTACCCACCCAAACCACTTCATCAACAGACTCAAGTTTCCAAAGGATTTTTGCAACCCAGCACACAGACAGACAGAGCTAGAGAGACACTAAAAGTCCGCCAGTCCAAATGCTACCTGTGTGACTGACAAATGAGGGAACTGAGGCTCACGGAGGCACTGCAACTTGCCCAAGGACTTACATATTCCTCAGCAGCAAAGCCTGACCCAGAACACAGGGCAGCAGATGCGAAGGGGCATCAGAGACACCCTGTACAAGCTTCCTTCTCCCCGGGGAAATTAGGAGCGCCCCACTTACAAACCAAATTCTGAAAAATAAAAATAACGAAACTTTTATTTATGTAATTTCCGGAGGGTTGCAAGAAAGGAGTAGCATCATAGTTTGTCTATGAAAAATTTTCTTGGATTATCTATGAAATAAAGGACAGGGTTTCTTGTTAGCCGCCTTTCCCAGTTCCTCTGCTCCCTTTGCCCCTCATTCTCTCCTGCCCCCGACTTCTGCTCTTTTCAGTTTACACCTTGAGGCAGACGTGCTTGCATTAGGATGCTCTCTGGGCAAGATGAGCAGTCTTAGGCTGGAGCAATTAGTCCATGCCCCATTCATCACAAACAAGCAGATTATCACAACTGCACTATCCATTAATACAAAAGGAATTCTTCTCCCACCCCTAAGAGCTCCACCATGAGATGACTAGGAGTGTCCAAATTCATTAAGGCACAACAATAACTCCAGGGTCAGGGACCCAAAGGTCCCCCTAAATGACATGATCAAAATCCCTGAGATCATTCAGGTTTCCTTGGAGAAAGCTCAGTCAAGAGTCCACCAAGGGCCACTCTGCTGACAGAGAACACTGAAGAGGGAGCCCAGACAATGTGAGGAGGGGCCCGGGTTACAGCTGGCTCTGGGGACAGAGCACCAACCTGAGCCCCCTCCGGTACCAGATTCCCTGAGCAAAGCATGTGTCTTCAGGGAGCATGTGACAGAAAGCTCCACCAAGGAGCACCATGCTATCTGTGGCTCCTGGTTAGCACACTCCTGCCAGTGTCTCCAGAACTCAGAGGGCCCTAACCCCAGCCTCACATTGTATCTGAGCAAACAGACCCGGAGAGGGAGACCATGGTGCCCAAGCTCTCACTGCATGCACACTGAGGCAGTGGTGGGATAGAGCCTGGGCCTGACCTTCAGTCTAGAGCTGTGCCCTCCCACTGCCCTCAGGCTCCTCTATGCCAGCCCACTCCCTCTTCCAAAACCCTGGGCTCACCTCCTGGTACTGAGGGTCCCTGCCAGGTTGAACAGCGCTCAGAAGCAGGTGACAGTTTAGCAATTCATCCAGTAGGACCTCTGTAAGGCCAGAGCAGCTGGCTGGGGCTGCGCCTGTCCCCATTGGCAAGGAGAGACTGCAGCAGGGAACTTTGTGAGCCCTCTCCCCCTCCTCCTCGACCTCCCCCTCCTGGCCCTCCTCCGTAGTACTACGGAGACATGTGCTCTGCTAGGGAGGAGGTAAGGAGGACACAGCAACTGTGTATTGGTAGGAGAAGGGCAACAATCTGCTACTGTATGATACACTCACACCTCACAGAAGAGGAATGGAAAAAATAACTCTATCTGTTGCCACAGAATTATTAACCCTTGGGCTTCAGTTTTGCTCCTCACAGCTCAAGCCAGAGAAACAATACACTTAACCAATGGAGTGCCAGCCATAGACATTACATCATCAGACTGTACCCTCATTGGCTAGTAATTCCTAGAAGGCAACAGTCTGCTCTAGGTGCTTAACCCTTTGGTGTTCATCACAGCCATGACTCAAGCCTTTGGTCTAAACTAATGTTTCTGGACCTTGTTTTTATCAGGATCATCTGGGGTGATTTCTAAACATACAGGTCACTATTTTCCAGACCAAACCACCTAAATCAGATGTTTCAAACGGAGCAAGGATATCTGTATTTTAAATAGTGGACAGAGTGTGGGGACCACTGGTCTATTCAGGAATTTTTCCTCTCCAAAAGACAAATGAGGTAACATTTTTCTGAGCATTTATTATGTGCCCAGTATTTTACTGCATCATCTCCATTACTTCTGACCCTGAGCAGTGGACATTACTGGCTCCATTTCACAGGTATAAAAAGTAAGGTTCAATGAAAATAAGTCACTTCCTCAAGAGGTGGAGCCTGGCTTTTAAAAGCCAGACTTGCGCACCCAACCTGGCTACTCCTTTGAAGCTACCACTTGAAATCAAACCAAGGCATCTGTCTACTTATTGCCTCCAGGGTTAGAGAAAATGCCAGTGACCTGTGAAGGACTGGGGATGAACAGAGTGATGGATTCCCACAGGGCCCATGAGCCCTCTGCAGAATCAATCTCTTTCTCAGGTTCAATCCTGCCGTTTCTGCTGCAGATCTCAGTTTATCTGCCTCCTCCCACACCAGCAGATGCCCCAGCTCCAGGCTTCCAAGGTCTTCTGTGGGCGGCTGCTGCTTTCCTGGGTAAACTCCACAAGGTTACAGCAATTTCTGCCTCCCCCACGGACATCTGCCCAGCACGGTGCCTGCCACAGGTGAATGAATACTCAACCAGGTCAGCGGAAAGGAGCACACCTCCCTTTTAGGTAGGTATGAGGATCCAGGCCCAGGTGTCCTCTTCTACATACTCTCTCCCCAGATCTCTTGCATCTTATTGGCTGACTTCTAAGTGCTGACAACTCCCCTATTTGTATCTCCAACCCAGCCTTCCCCTCACCACATCAGGCACTATGTCAATGTCTTGGGCATCTTCTAGAGAGCATCTGAACTTTCTCCTCTAACCCCAATTTGCTCCTTATCCAATTCCCTTCACTCTGTGACTGGTGCTCCCATCCACCCAATTGTTTTTGTTATCTTTTTATAACTGAGATGAAATTCATATAACATTAAAATTAACCATTTTAAAGTGTACAATTCGTGGCAATCAGTACATTCATAATGTTACACAACCACGTCTTTCTAGTTTCAAAATATTTTCATCGCCCCACAGGAAACCACTTACCCCAGAAGCAGTCATGCCCCATGCGTCCCTCATCCGAAAGCCCCTAGCGAACCTGAAACACCAATCCATTTTTCTGTCCCTATAGATTTACCTACTCTGAATATTTCATATAAATGAAATCGCACAACATGTGACCTCCTGTGTTTGCCCTCTTGCACTTAGAATGTTTCTAAGGTTCATTACCTTTTTAGCATGTATCCGTAACTCGTCCCTTTTTGTGGCCGGGTAATACTCCACTGTAAGTATCATACGTGACATGTTTTGTTTATCCATTCACCTGCTGATGGACATGTGACAACCACCCAATCTTAAACCACAAACCTGCGGTGGGTCATCCTTGATCCTCTCCTTTAGTGTATTCCCCACATCTAATGTATCAAGTCTTGTCCATTTTATACCCAAACAGAGCTCCGATCCTTCTCCTTTTCGCCAATACCATTGCTATCTTGTAGTCAGGACCCCAACACCTCGCTCACCTAACTACTAATTTGTGACAAGCCCCCATTCCTGTCTCATTCACTTCAGCAATATTTGCTGAGTCCTTCTCTTCATGGAGCTTGCCTCCTAGAAGCACCGCAGACAACAAACAAGTACATACCATACTGCCCATGCATTCCTAGGCTTAAAGTCCTTCAATGACTTTCCATTGCACTCTGCGTAAAATCTAAGCATGGCCTCCAAAGGCATCAGCTACTTCTCCAAACTCATCTCAGGCCGCTCTCCAGTCACGCTGAGCTCCGTCCCTCCACCTCACGACCTCTGAACAAGCTATTCTCTCCGCTCCCTCATCTTGGCACGGCTGCACCTTTCTCATCCTTCAGATGTCAGTGTAAATGTCACTCCTCAGCCTGACCTTCCCTGGCCACTCCATTAAGCAGGTTCACCCTTCATTCATTTCATGCACTCAGGGAATCTGTGCTAAACACCGTGCTGGGATCTCGGGATGAGGCAACGTGTGATCTGCTGGAGCCTTCAGCCTAGTGGGGACGACCAACAACAGGGAAGTAAATGAAATGGACGGGCAAGTGCCACGAAGGGAGCGTAAAGGGGGACCTGCTGCACACCGGCTGGTCCAAAAGGCTTTTCAGAGGAGGCTGTATCGAAACCGAAGGACGAGAACGGGTCTGTTGGGAAAAGGGCCCAGTGCTTTTTATCACATCCTGGCAATGCAACACTATGTTCCATCACGCAGGGTTTGCTTTTGAAGAACCAAAGCAGTTCATGCCTGTCTCTGTCTCCCCGAAGAGTACACTGTATTCCCAGCACCAAGGACAGCACCCAACATTTGGGAGACATGCAATACCCAGCAATCGATTGGCTTAATAATGGAATTAAAAATTAATTAATTAAGCAATCCACCAATGAAATCGCTTCAGGGAACATGACAAATCATATAGTTTTGATTGCTCTTGTTATTGTTACTGTTTTATGGCAAAAGGACACCTCCTCTGTTGGGTTTTGGAGAATTGGGTTGACTGTAAAATGAGAATAAAAGTACTTAACTTGGAGTATTACGGCATAGCTAGGAGAGAATGCATGGACACAACGGGCACTCAATAAAGGGAAGAGAAGTCATCGTGACTATTACTATTAAAGGTTCTTTCCTCACAAAAAGCTGATTTACTTAAACTCCAAAATCCATTTTCAGAAGCAGTGAGGAAGTTTAAAGGCAAGAAGAATGGACAATGTCTAAATGCCTGCTCTGCACAGGGCACAGCGCAAAGCACTTTGTCTGTCATCTCCTTTACGTCCCTCCCTGTGAGGCTGACTGCTCTCAATCCCCCTCCACGACCACAGCACCCCTTAGCCCCACGCCCAGCCACAGGGCTGCCCACAGCTGACAGCGACGTCCCTCAGAGACTATCCTGCTGAAGGGACACCCAAAGCTGTGCCCCTTCCCTGGGGACTGCCTGCGTCACCAGCTGGTCGACATGGGGCATCAAAGGCCTGGCCCCATGCCTCAGGGGTCAGCAGAGGCCTCCCCTGCACTGACCACAGGTCACCCTCTCCCTCTGCCCTGTCCTGCTTCTCTCCCTCTCCTGCTTTGGAGAAGTGAGACGACTCCCAAGGAATCCTCCAACGCAAAAAATCTCAGTCTCTGAGTCTTTTTCCAGGGAACCCAACCTGTGGCAGGTGAGTATGGTGGTTTCTCTTTAAATCCCAGAACTGAGGTTCAGAAAGGTAGGTAATGTCCCCAAGGCACACAGCGAAAATGCCTTCCTTGTCTGACACTTCCCTACAGCCGCTAACAGTTGAGGCTGTGTCTCTGGGGGGAGACAGAAAGGGGAGCTGAGGGAGAGGGGAAGGCCAGCAGATCACAGTCCCCCAGGGCCCGTCCCTGATGAGAGGGTCTGGGTGAAAGCCTCCAGAAAGAAGCAATTATCAAAATGAGCTGCACGATGCAGAAACAAGCATCCTGTGGCACCATCTCCCCAGCCACACGAACTCACGCCCAGAACGCAGGGAGCAGGGCTCTGGGGCAGATGAGGCTGCCTGAAAGGTCCAGAGTATCTGCAGCCACATCGGGAACTGAAGGACAGCTTCACCAGCTTTCCATTGCTGCGGTCTCCATCCCTTTCGCACAGAGCTGCCAGAGCGACCTGATCACTGATCCAAATTCTCCCACGGCCCTCCATCCCAGGACGAAATTCCAAACGGTTTCAGGCGGCATTTTCCGACCTGTGCCAGTTTCGGCCGCCCGCCAGCGATGCTGACAGATCATGACCTGCCCACCCTGGGCCCCGGACTTCCTTGGCTGTCTGGTGCAGGATTATCTGATGTTCTCGGTCCGGACGCGGGACTTTTTCCGTTTCTGCACCTTTGCGCACGAAAACCCTATCTGCAATTGCTGCCACCCCGGCGAGCCTGCGCCGCCCACAACCCGCATTGTGGCTCCCAGCCCCGCACGCCCTCCTCCTGCCCCGCGCCCACTCAGTGGGCGCCTCCTCCCGGAAGCCTCCCGGGCTCTCTCACGGTCCTCCTCCCCGCCTCCCGGATCACACTGCACGATAATCGTTCCTCCCGCTCGTGCCCCCGGCAGCGCCTCCGCAGCCCCGCTTCCTGCCGGCGAGGGCAGAGCGTCGCGTCTGGCACACAATGGGAACCCAGTCGAGGCTGCATACGTTACGCGGGGCGCTGTGGCAAGGGCCGGCGTCTGCTCCCAGCTCGGCCGGGGCAGCCACCGCTCCGAGGTCGTCTCCCTGCGGATAGGAAACGGCACGACAGCCCTGAACCCCTAGCCCCTGGGCCACAGGCCATGAGGTGTCTGAAGACCGAGGTTGAGCCGAGGTCCGGCCGCCGCGGCCCCCGACTCTCCACAAGCTCTTCCGCGGGCCCTGGCTGTGGGTGGAGACGCTCCGAGCAGCCACGCTCCCGGCCCCTCAGACGTTGCCCGCACAGCGGTCTGTCCGTCCCCGAGTCGGGCCGCTGGGCCGGGCAGCAGCGGCAGCCTGGGGAGGAAGTGTAGCGCGGCGGCCCTCGCCTCCCTTCGCGGGCCCTGCGCACGCCCGCAGGCAGAGCGCCGGAGCTCTCGGGGACGCCGCCAGCCGTCCCAGCGGCGGGGGCGTGGAGGGGAGGACTCCTTGTTGCCAGAAACCCCACAAAGTCTACTTCTCCGTGGCGCTGTGCTTACCGTGCGAGCCGCCAGGAACCCGGAGCCCGGCGGGCGCCCTGGCAACTGGGCCCGCCTGCGGAGCCGCGCCGGTCCCGGAGCTCTCAGCCTCCTCACCTCGGCCCGCGCGAGCGTCTCCTTCAGCCGCCCGGCCTCCCCGCGCCGCGGCGCCCCATTGGCTCGGGAAGCCAGACCCCGCCCCCAGCCGGCCCCGCCCCTGCGCCGTGCCCCCGCCGCCCGCCTCGGGGCACCACTCCGCCGCGCGCGGGGAAAGTCGCTTTGGACCCCGCTCTCACCCAGCCCAGGCAGCCGAATGAGGTAATAATTCTTGATCCGGAGAGCGCCTAGACACCCCCTGGGGACTGTCCTTGGAAGCCAGCTTTGATAAAGTCACTCGGCCTATCACTCTCCCCATATTGCCAATGAGAGGAAATGAAAGCGCTCAAAGGTGAAGCAACTTGCCCAAGGAAGGGGTCGGTTTGCACCCTGGGACTCCCCCTGGGGAGACAGTCAGCATGGGGCAAGGACACGCGGAGGACAGGCAGTCCGCGCCAGACGGGTAGGTAGCAGGCTGAATGAGCAACACACTTATTACCTATGCGGCTTCTTGGGCGGCCTCAAGGCAGCACATGCCCACACCCACCCGCCGGAATCTTAAGTCTGTATGGAGGCCTTAACGGGGTTCAGTCCCATAGTCCTGATGGTCTCAACAACACACTCCTCTTGAGGCGGTAACTTTTAAACTCTGCCTGCGGGGATGGTGGGTGGGACGTATAATACATTCGAAGGACAGGAGGAGCCTCTGATGGCCCCGCCCAGCCCTCGGATCACAGAAGTCACATCCTCTCCATGACCTCCTCCAGCAGTGGGTGGCTGGCTACTCCAGTCTAGAGCAAGGGGGAGAGTCTGGGGCCAGAGAGATGCACTGGGGAGTGGCCTCACCTGAGACTGTGCAGACCACCTAGAGAAAGCAGTGTGTAGTGTAGTGTGCAAGGAGAGAAGCAAGGACTGAGCCCTTGGAAGGTTCTCCTCCAACATCTCCACTTACTGCCCGTCCCTTAGTAAGTCATCTGTCATTAAGAGGGAGTGACCCAAGTTCATTAATTAAGAGGGAATAAGAGGAGCTCAGGGACCTGAAACTCTAATCCTGTCAGGAAAAGGAGTCATGTGACAAGTAAAGTGGCAGGGTGTGATTGCCCAGAGAGAGGGAGAGGCTGTGGCCCACCCAGGTGAGCACACCTGCCTCGGGGAGCAGTTGTTACTCAGCAACTACAGACTTTGCCATATAGGAGTATGGGCCCTGAGTTCCCAGAGGGTCTGATATTTATTAAAGAGACAGAAAATCAGATTATGTTAAATTTCTAGAATTTTCAGTGTTGGCAATTTTTAAAAATTGTAAAAGACTTTGTGGGCCAAGACTTGGACAAAACCAAATCAATATATGGGCAGGATTTTGCTCCCTTGGCTGTGACTTCCCACGTCTGGGTTAGACAATACCACAGGTCCCTTTAAGAAATATGGTTGGTGACAAGAGTGGGACAGAAAATGATCAGGAATATTTCAGCTCGGAAACCCGACACAGTCTTTCATGGCACCTGGCCAGCCTCATGCATCTACCCACCCAGCATAGCCTTTCTAAGCCTCAGTTTCCCTACCTGTAAAAAGAGGAGGCTTTCAAATAAGCACAGCCTCAAATAGGCACAGGGAAGTTGCCCGGGGAATAGAAAGGGTGCTCTCTCTAGTATCAGTTTTAAACAAAGAAGAAAAGGAAACAGAGTGAGACAGAGTTTTAGATGAGAAACCAGGCAAATTATGGCATGGAAAATTGCTTTTTTGTTTTTGTTTTTTAATTGCACTATGAATTAAAAAAAGGCAATTGGATGCAGGAGCGCTCAGTGATTTCTACTGAAAATTCAGTGTATGGTAGCCAGTTCTCCGTATATATCACCACGGAATTTGCAGCAATGAGATTCTCCATCATATACTGGAGGTCAGCTGCGTTATTTATTCTTATGTGCTTCGCTTATATAATGAAAAGAGCCTTAGAACAGATAACCACTCTCCAAAGAGTCAGCCCCTTCAGTCCCCACCTGAGATACTGTTTAACGCTAAGAAACAGCTTATGATTTTATCAATTACTGAGTTTTGTGCAGGAGAGCGAACATGGGTTTGGGAGCCAGGGGACCTCACAGGAAGGCACTGAATAACCCCTTTGAACCTTTTCCATCAGTTAAAGTGCAAGCTGGGCCAAAGATGTTTTCCTAGAAGGTATCTGCATTTAAACCTCCACATTTCTTTACAGGGAATTTTTCATTGTGTGGAGACCTGACAATTCCCAGGGCCAGATCCTTCCATAATTCTCTATCTTGCAGTCCTCCAAAATCCTTGAGGAAAGGATGTCACCTAAGTTGGGCCAATTAGATGGCTCACCCCTGGGTCTCTGTCTTTCTAGAAAGTGACAAGGATGTAGAGAGAGAGAGATTGGCCATGAGATTGATCAGAGTGATGGAGGCCATAGCAGCATCATGCTAAGGAGGCTAAAGTGGTTGCTGCTTGGTCATGAATCTTGTTGGCCAACCAACCTCCAGAATTCCCTAGGTTTCTGCCAGTTGATCAAGCCTGGTCGAGTCAAGCACAACACAGGCAGTGAGAAAACGGGAAGGGTGGTGCAAATTGATGAAAGACAGCGGCCAAAAATATGTTTCCAGTGGGCCCAAGGGACTTCAGCCTCATGGGCTGAAAGAGCCCCGAATCAAGCCGTGCATAGCTTTTGTTAGTAGGCAAACAAGTGAAACTGGTTTTTCCAGGGTCTGTGAGTTAGGTGCCTTGAAACTGCTTTCCCCAAAAGTCTCTATTGTGCTCCAGGACCTGCTGTACCTTCTTGTACCAGTGCTTAACCCCTGGGGATGGAGTCAATGTTATTACAAAGACATCCATTAAGGGGGAATGGCCGATATCATCCCAGGGATCCCATTCTGAGCTGTAGTGGGAAGCAAGGCAGCCAGGGTGCAAGAGATTAACTTCCAAGAGGGTGCGGGGCTGTGCCTCACCTTTGTTGAGCCCAAGCTCTCTCCTGATGGCCCCTCTGTGACTGCCTGCCTTAGGTTCGTTCCTTCCTTGAGGAATCTTACTTGTCATTGACTAACCAGCCATCCTCTGAGGCCAGAGTGATGTGAGGTATGCGAGGGAGGGAGGAACAGAACCCCCGAGAGAGGGTCAGTTCTGTCTCCTAGATATTCTATGCTCCCGTGGCCTCCACATTAGCTTCTGCCTTAGGATGTCATGGGGAATGTGTGGAGCGGGGCAGACAGACAGGTTGGCAGTTGTAAGGCAACAGTTCTTCATGCCATCCCTGTCCCCCATCCAATTCTCTTTTCTGAATCTTGCATCTCTGCTAAATTTCCTTCTTGTGTTAGAAGCCCAAATTATTTCTCTTGCTTTTAACCAAGAATCCTTATGGATCCAGGAAGGAAAGAAACATATTGCTTCGTAAGACCCTTTCCCTAGAGGAAGAATTCGGAGCAGGAATTTGCATACATATGGATGCACACACGGTGACAGATATGCAGGTTCTCTCACTACTCAGTGAGAAATCCAACCCCACGAGGTGGGAGTAGTGGTGGTAAAGAAAGATATTTACTTTTGATAAGAAGAGCCCAGATGTGCTGTTCATAACAGGTCTTTAAAAAAAGTGAGCAAGCCATTGTAATAACAAAGCAATTATAGAAATAAGCCCTCATATGTAAATTTGGTAGTTTGCAAAGTGCTTTCACATGTATTCCCTCCTTTCATACCCACTCCTGTGAAGCAGGCAGCTTAGATAGTATTCATGGTTTATAGGTTATATTAATAATAGCTGCCATTTACTGAACATTTTTTGCACAGCAGGCACTGCGTGAAGTGCTTTACATACCCATATAAGAACCCTGTTAGAAGATGTTATCCCTATTTTACAGATGAAGAAACTGAGGCTTGCACACGTTCGTATAAATAATACATAGTTGAGAACTCAAGCTGTTATTAGTTCTGCCTGACAAGAAAGGACATGCATGCTTTTAACACACACAGCGTAGTGTCACATAACACAGCTAGTGAGCACAGAGCTGATGCTGGGACCCAGGTCTTGAGTCAGGAAAGTTTCCACTCCGTTCGGCTATAGCTTGTTCATACTTGCCAACAAGGGCAGAGTTGATTCGGTTATCTATCCCTAAGGAGATTTTTAAGGTCACAGAAAAGATATGGATCTTTTCGTTATTTCCCCCTCGCTACCTCCTATGGTGCCTAAAATCTGCACAAAGATTTAAGAAAGTTTATGAATTTGTGTTGGGTCGCATTCAAAGCCATCCTGGAGTCTCATGAGGTCCATGGCAGGTTGGACAAGCTTGATCCAGAGGGTACAGAGCAAGTATGCCTTTGAGGGGTGAAATGCTCACTTTTATCAGGTAGAGGAACCAAAGTGCTCTGGAGTCTATCCAGAGAGGGTTGATATGGTCATCATTTCACTGTGTGTATATGCATATCAAATAATCGTGTTATATACCTTAAGTATATGCAATTTTTGCTGAAAATTAAATTTAAAAATGTAAAAGTGGAAGAACTTTGCAATTTCCCATTTACTCTTTGGGTTTAAAAAATCTTTTAGGGTGATGAGGAGATGGGGCACAGAAGGAAAGAAAATCTGACAATATGAACTTATTCCTTGGCATAAGGCAATTCATCTCTGACCCTGGGAATATGAGGGGCGTGTTTAGAATGTCTTAACATCTACGGTTCTTTTCTAGAATTCCAAAGTGAAGGCTCAGAGGTGACACGGCTTGGTCTGGAGCTGAGGTGGATTCTTAGTTCAGGATTTTGAGCAGTTTCACACTTGCTTGTTTGTAGCAGGAAGCATTTTTGCTGACGTTGCAAAAGATCGTCATGGCAACCAGAAAAGTAAGTTTCCAAACTGTCAGAGTGTCCCTTTAGTAGAGGCAGATGTCAGTGGATGTTCCCTTGTAGTTAAGGGTGCTTGAAGGGTTCAGCTGATCAAATCGCTTTCAAGGGAATGCATGTTCTGATACACCTGCCTCCACAATTCACGAGGAGCAGCTGGTGCGGCAGAGAGGAGACCCGCTCCAGTGGGGTGGGCAATGGAAACACCTGGGCAGCAATTCCTACCACCGGCTGAACCTGCGAATCACCACGGGGGTTAAAATGCACCAATGCCAGGGCCCTGGTGCCCCAAATCAGCTGACAGGGCACAAAGCCTGGTTATCCACAGGCATACATTTTGTCAGCCTCCTGGTGACATGATTGTGTGGTCAAAGTTGAGAAGCACTGAACTGGAGTTTGAGTCCCAGGTCCACAGCTTCCTGTCTGGCTGTGTGGCCCTGGATCAGCGACACCACTTGTCCAAGCTTTGGGTCCTTCACCTGTAAAATGGGGTAACTTATGAGGAGAGCCAAAAAACCCCAGAATTTATTTACAGAAAACTGTGTTTATTCTTCCATGTTTAAACTTCAGTCACTTTCAAAGTCCTCTGCATTGGATGCCATACACCTATTGAGGTGCTTTTTCCACTGCTCAAACAGTTTTTGAACTCGTCGATTTTGATGCCTTTCAGTGCTTCTGCCATCGTTTGTTTCACCGCTTCCACATCGGCAAAAGGCTTCCCTTTGAGGCTTTTTTCATCCAGGGAAACAAACAAACAAGTCACTCAGGGCAAGACTGATGAATAGGGAGGGTGGGGCGTGGGGGTCATGCCGTTTTTGGTCAATGTACCTGCCTATACCTTGCCAACGAGGTGCGAGGTCACGCTGCACATTATTTGTGTAAATCACCCACCATGAAATGGGCACACACATTGAAAAAGTCTCCACAAAATATGCACTGAGCTGAATGCAGCCTCTCACAACCACGCCAGCTGGTACACGGATGCAGATGGGCTCCTAGAACACCCACCTAGTGGGGGAAACCTGTGCTACCAGGGGTCCGCCCTCTAGAAGATAATTCCTTTTGGAGAGGCGGTGGTGGGGGGGGGTCCCCTCATCGTAACAGTCTTTACAGGTCTGTTGTAAAGCTTAAACACGAACATACCTAGGAAATATCTTGACCTCAGTACTAGTTCCATTTGGCTTAGAACCAGCCTGGTTCTTTTGGGTTAAAATCTTCTTCACATTCCACTTTCCTCAGGTGTGTCAGCACAGGGACACAACAGAGAAGCTACCCCTTCCACGTCATTTTCCTTCTACCCTAAACTCTGCCTAATTATGACCCTGTCTACATTGGTCTCTATATTTTTCCCCATCACTTCAGCCAAGTTCAATCACCAGAGGAATAGCCAGGCAAGTGTGAAAATGGATTTCCCCCACCTTGACTACATGGGGAGGAAAACACTCTAGTGGTTCACAACATGAAAGCTGCAACTAGACTGTGTTGGTGTCCTTGCTATGCTACTTGCTAGTTGTGTGCCTTTGGGCAAGCGAATTGCCGGAGGTTCCTTATCTAGAAATCATACCAAGTTCTTAGAGCAGTGTCTGGCACATAATCCATGCTCTTCAGGTGTTACCCATGATCGAAATGATCAACTCAGAGATTCCTCCCGCCCCAAAAAAGAAACTTGCACATTTTACCATTGAAAGCTCAGACCATGAGTTGACCCCTCGATCTCTGGGTCATGAAGAAATGTGGTGAGAGCTATGGAACTGAGGATTAGGCGCCCCTGGCTTCTGTCTTAGTTGTCCCAAATCACCCTTGTTCTTCAGAGGCACGGGTTCTACAACAATGTCCATCAAGTCTGGCATCCACCTCTGTTTCTAACCTCCTGGGAAGGAAGACAACAAAGTGTGTTCTTCCTGGTCCTCCCTCTGTCACCTGTCTCCTCTTCCTTCTGACCCCTCAGAGATCGTGGGTGGACTGTGGCATTCCACCTAGACCTGTATGCCCTGGCAGGTGCCCACGCTATAGGCAGTCCTTTTGGAGAACCAGCATCACAGTAAATGCCATCATTGTCATCATGGCAGCTGCTAAGGAGGCCCTGTGCTAAGCATCCTACAGTCACTTGTTCACTGAATTATCTCAACAACCCTGAGAAGTAGGCATGTAGATTATTCCCATTGTTCAGAGGAGTGACCTTGTTTGCTCAAGTTTTCACACTTGTTGGGTAAACTGATTAATTAATCCATGCTAACGGTTTTGTGTGTCATCCTTGCAAGATAGGGTATTTATATTTTCACAAAAGCCTTCTGGAGACAATGCTTTTCCCAAAGGCAGGCCACTGATGAGGGAACTCTCAGGCACTGTTGCAGGCTGGCAGGGGTGGGGCTTTGGGCACCCTCGAATCCTTCTTACGCATAAGCCTATCCCTTCTGTACATTCTCTGTTTTCCAGACATACCTGTTCCTGTGCAGGTGGTATTATTTAATCAATAAAATATTTTACCTCATTTTCTTTGTGGTGTGGGAGGAATAATTTGCAGGAGTAACTCTCAAGAGACAAGTGTACATCAATAGAAAATACTTGAGGCCATATCAAAATGAAAGATGCTTATCTCTCATGAGCCAACCATTTCACCTCTAGGAATCTTCCCTAATGACAGGCTCACTCATGTACAGAAGGAAGCACGCACGGTACAAAGATGCCCATTGTAGCACGATGAGCCACCTAACTGTTCATCAGTAGAGAAATGGCTAAGTGTATAATGGCATATTCATATATGTGGGATATTATAAAGTACTAAAAAGAATGAAGTAGATCTGCATGTGTTAATAATGTTCAAAGAAAACTGCTGAGTGAATAAAGCAAAAAAAGAAGTGTGTATAGTATGTGTGTGTATATATACGAGGGCTGTCCAGAAAGTATCCAGCCATGCAATGTGAGAAATAGAGGCATTTATGGCTGGATTTTTTTCTGGACAGCCCTCATATACACTCACACTCTCACACACACACACACTATACATACATGAGTGTATATGATGTATGGGGTGGGTAGGGAGCTGGCTAATTGCAGTGGGGGATGAGGCTCCCTCTTCTGGCTTTCAAGCCTTTGAGAGAAGAGCAGAGTTTAACTTCCAGAGGCAGACAATTGCTTTTCCCAAAACCATCTCCCTCTGGACCTCAGAGAAGTGACCATCACAATAAGTGAGAGGATGCAGGGGAAAACATTGCTTGATCTGCAAAATGTTTTCTAAGAGTTAGGGATAGTTTTTATCACCATCGCATAATGGAACATAAATAGTTGTTGAGAGAATAATTCTTATGCTTTTCCTTTCAAAGAATGAATGAATGGCAAAAATTTGCCTTGGCATTACCAGAGACCTGAATTCAAATTCTGCTTTATCACGTAAGTGGTACGTGTGACTCAAAGCAATAACAAAAACAATTGTGCACTTATGCGTCAGCCTCTGTGCTAAGTGTCTATTGTCCATTATCTTATTTCTTTCAATGACAGTTTGAGATAGGTATTGATATCCTCATGTCACAGATGGAAAAACTGAGGCTCAGGGAAGCTAAGAAACTTACTCAAAGTTGGACACTTTGTAAGTCGCAGAGTGAAGAACTGAACCCAGATGGACATTATTTCAGAAGCATTACTCTTAAGCTTTCTAAAATTTTCCCTGACTGCTGATTTCAGTTCTGCCTGCTTTGCAGGATGATCATGGAGATCATTGGGGTCCATTTATATGACCTGTCATGCAATTCAGAACCTGCTTGCACATTTAAGGGCAGGTAGAAGAGAGGAACAGTAGTTTCTTATGTGGAGAGAGCAGGAGAGCTTTCATTAGCAGTACTATAAAACACACACCCATGCTTGTGATTTTGGTGATAGGGTCACCTCCTTATGGCAAGTGAGACTGTACATAAGGATTTTGGCCACCTCCAGAATAGAAATTCCTTCTCCTCCACCCTCTGCCACCAAATGTTCCCCATTAGGTTGCTCTGTCAGCATGATGGGACAAGCACATTCAGGACAGGTGGAGTTATGAATTCTGTAATGTGCTGGGCTGGCTGTGGCCACTGCTCTCAGCATGAATAGCTGCTCATTCATTTATTGCTCCTCTGGGAACTGGCAGGCTCCATCATGTGTTGCCAGGCAACCAAAATAGCACCTGCATCCTGGAGGTGAACAAACCAGTCAGGACACTCAGAGGAGGAGCTTTACCTGGGTGGCCTCCAAAATGGAAAGAGGGTTCTCTGGGTCCACTCTAGGACTATGGCTGCTGGAATCAACCTCAGAGCTGGCAGGAATTCAGAAACCCAAAACTTCCCATGTTGCATCATTAAGTGGAGGTCTGGTTGGGTGGGAGTGAATCTCAAGGTCATGCAGCAACTCTGAGGCAGAGCCAGGAGGACAAGTCAGCTCTTTTACTTCATTGCCATCATTTCACAACTTGTGTGGGGTGTCATCTATGCATCAGGCTCTGCTTGGTGATGTGGGGAATAAAAAAAAATCATTTAGACACCATTCCTTATTCATTTATCTAACAATTACTTATTACCCTTTCATAATCGAGGCAGTAGATACAGCATGGTGGTTAAGGTCATAGGCCCCACAGTCAGACAGGGCACAAATGCCAGCTTAGGGACCTACCACTTATGCAAATTACTTAACCTTTCTGTGCTACAAGTGTTCTCAAATAAAATAATGATAAGAATGAGAATGAAAGAAATGGCATGTGGTGGTGGTGTGCCCAGCATAAAGCAAGGTCCCATCAGTGTTAGTCATCATTGGTAACAATAGGTGGGACACTTGAGCTTGGACTCTGGAACTAGGCTTCCTGGGTATCATGTCTTGGCTCTGCCTTGCACTCACTACACAATCATTGTCAAGTTACTTATAATTTCCATGCTTTAGTTTACTTCTCTGTGAAATGAATACAGTAACAGAACCTCACAGGTTCATTATGGAACTAAAATAATTTATATATAAAGTGCTTAGAACAGTTTCTGGTACATAATAAATGCTCTATAAATTTTAGCTAATATGATACATCAACCAGTATTTATTGAGCACTTAGTATGTACCAGGCACTACCCTAGGAGCTGGGAAGACAAGTCTCTCTTAGCCTTCATGAAACTATTATTACTACCTTAACAATGTCTGTTTACTTCTTGGTTCTTGTAAGTAGATTAAGAACACCTTGAAGGCAGGGGCATGTGATTTTTTTCACAGTTGCATTACCTGGGTCTGGCACAGAACCTGGCACGTACCACATGTTTGGTAAATACTTGTTTATGAATGCTGGGCACTGCCCTGGATATAGGACAATGGTTCTCAAGCAGGGGTGATTTTGTTCCCCCTGGGGAACACTGAACACTGTCTGGAGACATTTTTGGCTCTTACAGTTTGGGGGCAGTGGGTGAGGTGGTGGTGGTGCTACTGGCATCAATTGGGGAAAGGTACACTACACAGGACAGCCTCCCACAACAAAGAAGTATCCATTCCCCCATATCAATAGTGCTGAGGTTGAGAAACCCTGGTGTCAGAGAGCAGAGATAAGCAAAGGCTTGTAAAGACTCTTTCTTTTGGAAAGCTCATGGTCTAGTGGGACCATGGTAACACAGCACATGGTGTGCTGTGCAGGAGACGTGCGAGAGCATGTGAGGACATAGGGAAGAGGCACCCAGACGGCACAGGCTTCCAGTGGAGGGCATCTCTGAGCCCAATCTTCATGGATGTGTATACGCTTCAGGAAAATTGTGAGTGCTGGGAGAAGTTGCCAGGCTTGGGGAATGTGAGGGGGCTGGGGACAGCATGAGCAAAGGCTTAGGTACTTCTAAGGGGGTTTTGTTCAAATGCAGGAGTGAAAGTGGGGAATAGAAGCTTGGATAGGAGATCATGGAGACCCATGAGGGGCATAATATGGAGGTTGGGCATGAGAAATTCAGCCAGAATTTCCCGAAATCTATTCTCTGAGTGGTAATCCTTCTAGACATACCAAAAAAGGGCCACCCTCAAAGAAGAATGAGAGCATCTTCTCCCCTTTTGAAGATTTACAAGGTTCATGGGTTCATGCAATTTTTGACAAATCCTGCATTAAAGAAACTTGATTTATTTCATTCAATTTATCCCAGTCTTCCACAGTTATTTGACCAGGAAAACCTCTTTCCCAGACATCTATCTGCATGGAGTTTATAGACCTTTCTTTGGGAAGAGGAGACACAAGAGAACTATCAATGGTCTTCAGCCAATACAGTGGCTGGACTGGTGTTTTAGGATAATGTCCCTGGCTCCCATGCCAGGTGGGTTCAGAAGGCAAGAACACATGTTGTTCAAGCCATTGTCATGTTGTTATGGTTTATTGACCCCTGGGCTGGATCTCCCACCAGACTCAGTGTAGGAAACGTATTTATTATTCATTGTGTCCCAGTGCCTAACTCAAGTCTGGCAGATAATAGGCACTCATTGTATTTTTTCTTGAATGAGTGGATATTATTTTTCAGACACTGTGCTAGCCACTGAGGGTGAACAAGACAGATGCCATCCCTGTCCTCATACAGTTAGCAAGCGGCATGTGAGCATCTAGCAGACACTTATGCATGACTGAATGATCAGCATGAAGAAGACAGAAGGTGGCAAGGACCAGAAATTGGCAGGGCCAGGGAATCTGTGCATTATCTAGTTCCTTGGCTACTTCTAACATCCAGGGGCTGGTGTTTGGAAGGCACTGTGCTGCCAATCAGAGAGGGTGTCTCTTTGGCCAACTGAGACCAAGGCCCCAACCTTCTTACACTGGCCATTTCTGACTCTTGCCACTTGGGTCCTTTAAGCCCCTGCATTCACTGCCCCTGAGCCACCACCCTGCCTTTCCTGATCCTGCCTGGATGCTCTGAATGGAGCAGGGAGCACTTCAGGTCCTTTATAGCCCAAACCCTCATGGGAACTGTCTCTACTTGACCCTAAATTATATGTTTGCTTCTGGTTCCTGCCTCTCTGCACCTGCCCTCAGCACTCACAGCTCCCTCGTGGCTGCATCTCTGCTTTCCTGGGTCTACAAGAATCTCTCTCAAGATCTGTTTGAAGACACTGCTGAGGCAAAGCCATTTACGTTTTAATGTCGGCCACGAACATATCAAAGTTGTTTTTTGTTTGATGTGAAATTCAAAGAAAACAGGAGGAGGAGGAGGAGGCGATTTAAGGGAGGCTAGGAGGTTTTTCTTCATTTTGTCCTAGAGAGAATTTACTGTGCAAATGGAAACAAAAACAAACAAACAAACAAAAAAACACAAGTGTTCCTGACTGACGCTTGTGGCATGTGGACTCATTTTCTTGGTTGGCTGGTTAGAGAGGGAATAGTTGGGATTGTCTTAAATTGTAGTCTGCATAGGTAGGTGCTGGGCTGATGTGCAGTGGATAATGAACCACTTCCCAGCCTGGCACCACCTCATCCTCTCCTTAAGCCAGCTCTGACTCTCGCTGTCCCAGCTCTTAAGTTCCAGCCGAGCGTCACCCACCCCAGGTCACAGCTAATAGCCCCAAGATCCTTTCTTATTAATTCTTGGACTGTGCTCATGCCAGCAAAGGCTGCTCACAGTGCTGGCTGTCAAACCTCGGTCTACAGAGCCCCAGGGCTGCCGCTTCATTCCAGCTGCACCTCCGCCCCCCGACCCATGAGTCCCCAGCACAGACGTTTCTGGATAAGGGACAAAACTGATTTTCCTGCAGCTGTCTCAAGGCATATCCATTTCCTAGCGTTAGAGTTGGTAATTTCCCTAATGATGCAAACATCATGTCAGCTCTCATCCAGCTTAAACGGGTCACCACTGCCTGGCCCTTCTCCCCCGGAGGGAATGGGGGCAGGAGTGAAATGTCTCCTATTTCTGCTCAGGAAAAGACTGAGATTTTGTTTACGTTCTTTTAAATTTTATTCACAAAGTTTAAGTAAACATTGCTGACATTGTCTCAGTGGCTTTCACCAACAATTCTTCAGTAGAATCAAGGGGCCTGCATATCCCAATCTGTGTCTCTAGTGAGTGAGGTCAAAGTTCTCAAGTTCAGTGTGCACATACATAGCTTACATCACTGGACCCCAGATTCATCTCTCAACAAAATGGTATTTCAAAAGGTCAAATCTAGCCATCAAAAGGAATTTTAAAGGAATTTTTAAATGATGCCTGACTCTCTTGAAGACTAATACAAAGAGTCGATTTTATAACCTAGAACAAATGTTTAAACCTGCCTTTAACCTCCCTCTCCATTCTTTCCCACCCCATTTATGCTCCTGAGCTCACCCTCATGAAATCCCTCAGACTCTAACACCCACCCCTGCCAGCTTGTTTCCATTTCCCCTTTCCCTTTCTTTTGGATCTCCAGGCTTGTCTCTCCATGTATATTCTTCCTGTGCTTCTGAATTTGTATCACAAAACCCTAATAAACTGGAATAGCAGGCCAAAAACCCTACTAACAGCTGAGTAAGTTTTTAAAAAATGGTCTTAATGGGTGTGAGGTGGAGGATAAGGAGGATGGGATCACATACACACGGATAAATCGTGTCTCCTTTACCTGTGTGTTTGGGAGTCATCCTCTACACCACAGGTCACAGTCTTGTAGACAGCCACTGTAATGGAATCTTTATAATCCTCCCACAGCAACATGAGGGCATTCAGACCTCCTATCTCTCTTAACTAGAAGCTTCCTTCCTGGGTCTCTTTCTCTCCCCTTCTCTTCTTAAGCTCTTCCAGGTCCATTATCAGCTCATTCTGGTGTTTCATATTGTGCTGCTATGCTCTTGGACTGATGTCCATAGGAAGGCCAGGTGCACTGGCTGAAGGAGCAGAGGTCTATGTTAGCAAGCACAAATATCAGAAGGAGAGCACTTGGCTTTGTTTCATGTCTTCTTCTTTATAGTCTGTGTTTCCTGCTCCTTCCTTGATTCGCCCTTTCACCTCTCCTTCCTGTCCATAGAATTCTACTCCTTCATGCATCACTGTAACACAGAGTAAAATATTTTTTGTGCGATCCTCCCACCCCATTCTCCACATAGTCATGATCACAGTATGAGCTATCATCCTAGCAAGGATAGTCTTAAGAAAAACAAAGAAATAGAAAAGAAGACATGGTTTCCTAATAAGCAGGAGAAGAGAGGATCCTCTGTCTTTGAGGTTTTGTCTTGGAAGTTAGGAAAGGGGGTACCTACCCCAAGGACCTGGACTACTTGACGTCTCGTCTAGCATGTTCTCTATATATCTGACATTTATCAAGTCCTTGTTATGTGCCAGATACTATTCTAAGTGCTTTATGCCTACTCACATTTTTAATCATCACATCTTCATGCGATGGTTGTTGATATAAATCTCATTCCACTGATGAGTAAATCCAGGCTCAGAGAGCTTAAGAAACTTGCTCAAAATCACTCAGTTTGTGATGGCAGAATCAGAATTTAAAAGCAACCATTGCTAGAGTCTGCACATTAACTGCTATGCAACACTGTTTCTCCACCTTTTAATCCAAGTAGCCAGTTAGATTCTTTACCCAAATATGAGAGCCATATTCCAGTGAATGAATTATATTTCTGCAGCCTGAAGAAGTAAAAGTTTGGGAAGGAGGGAGGTATGGTGGCTAAAATGTGATAGACATGGAATTTGAGGCCAGTTAGTTCTCCAAATCTCATGGCTTTTTAAACATTTGTGTAGTTGAAGCATTTCATTGGCAGTGACAAGGAAAATCCATAAGCCAATCTTTAGGGGAATTTTTTTCATCCTTTTTCTCAAGAAGTGTATTCCAGCTCCCTGGGATGAGTCAGTCACCTGGGCCCCACTTCCTCTGCTTCTGCTTGCCACTATTTCACACCACATGGTGGCAAATGATCTCATTATTCCTCACAATGCCTCAGTGACAACCCCTAAGCAAAACTGTCCTCATTACACAGAATAGGCAACTGAGGTGCAGGGAAGTTTAGTAAGTTTCCATGATCACATAGCTCGTAGGTGGTAGGACTTGAATAATTGTTGAAAGAATCTTAGAGGAGAAAGATTTATGGTGGCCCTTATTTATATCAATGGAGACTTTCTTGAAGAGCTTTGCACCATTGTAATAAATATAATCTTGACTGATTAAATCTGTAATTCCATATTGTTTCACAGAATTGCCTTCTTTTTCCTTTCAGCTTCTCATAGCTGCTTTAATTGAATGAGATTAGAGATGTGCAGCAAATGGAAAGTTTTCCTTTCATGAGCTCTGGGGACTATCCATCTAAAATGTAGCCTCCAGACAAGATGATGTCATCTAGATTAGATATGTCCTTAGAGACTGATAACAAGCTTACTGTGAGTGAGTCACCTTCCTTTGAGATGTCAGAATTAGGCAGCATCAAATCTAATAAGCATTGATAGGCAGGAAAGAATGCTACTGTTCTCAATGAGGTCAAAGAAATTTGGTGTCTAAGGCAGGGTCAGTAGCAATGTGGTTCTGTTTCTCCTCTAAGGAACCTTGAAACTTGTTTTCACCTATGCTTTTGGATATATTAGGAAGTATACAGGAAACAGAAAGTAATAAATAAAAATCAATCTTTCTGATTTAAAAAACCCTCACCATACACCATACCCGCATCACTGAATGTACACACAATTCTTCTGCTTGATGGTGACAGTACACTTGGGATGGGATGACTATAACTAGACTAGTTCTAGGAATTTAATTAGTTCTTTGGCTCCAGCTGTGTGACTTTGTAGGTGCAAATTTTCCTCTCTGTTCCAGGGACTTGGTAATTTCTAGGATATTTTAAAAAATATTTTTGAATATAGTGTGTGTGTGTGCGTGCATGTGTGCGCTCATGCACGCCTGCACACATGCATGTGCATCTGTGTGTTCTGAAGGACCAGATCTTCATGAATTCTGAAAGGAAAACCAGATTTAGTCTTAGTGCCAAGAGAATTTGTCTGCTGTCCCTGGTGCTGAATTCTATAAGACATTAGAGTTCCAAAAGTAGATTCTTTCCGTTGAGCGGGGGAAAGGTAAACAGAACCACCACCAAATGTTTCAACTTTATAAAGACCTACAGACCTGACAAATAGTATTATCCATATTACCATGAATAAAATGAACATGGACAAGCTTCAGTGTAACAGTTAGTACATCTATTGACAGTTATTAAATACATGTATTCAATATTGGTGAGAGAAAGACCCTGTGTCTCTCTTCTGTAGTCATGTATCTCAAGAGCCAAAATAAAATGTTAATTGCCCAGAGTAGATTCTCAATAAATATTTTTGAGTCAATGGTGAATAAATTCAATCAGTGCTCAAAAGAAGTGAATACAGATTTAACACTCAAGAGTGAGGGAAAACACTGTCAGGGTGTTTACATCCTGGTGTGCTGCTCACTAGCTGTGTGACCCTGGGCAAGTCATCTCACCTCTACCCAACAGGACTGCCTCAAAGGATCATTATGAAGTTAAAATAAGTTAATGTACAAAAACTCAAAACTGAACCTGCAACATTGAAAGTTCTATGTATTATTGTTATTACTTCTTCCCATTCCTTTTCTTAAGGATATTTATGAATAATATATACAAGACACATTATAATGATTACATTTTACTGAGAGCTTATGTTGTATGACACATATTAATTTACTAATTCCTTACAAACAACCATGATCTAGGTACCACTATTATTTCCATTATAAAGTGAGGACACTCACAGAAAGCTTATATAACTTTCCCAAGGGCCACATAGCCCTTGGGAATTTTAGGACTCAGATCCAAAATCAGGACCTTAAACACAATTCTTTACTGTTTCCCAGTGGTTTTGATTGCCCAACGTTGGTGGTATGTGGGGGCAGGCTGGATATCTCTCATCTACAGATGAGAGGTGGAGGTGCAAAGAGGATTTCTGTGTTAAAAATGTTCCTTTAATATTGGGCCATTCAGCCTCACATTAAAAAAATATGAATTTCCAACATTTTTATCATTTTCCTTGAGGAGATAGGAAGGGAAGGCATATTTTTTCCCCATCCCTGTTCCAATTAGCATAATTAGCAGGTAGATCATAAACACATACTTTATCGTTTCATACTGACACAGAGATTAGAACATTATGTTTTTTGGGTTTACTGTCTTCACCTCTTATCCAGTTATTTAAATAATTTTGATAATCCATTCCAAGTTTATTGGGTCAATTGTCTAAACGTGAATACTGAACATTGTGCTCTTGAAGTCCCACTTGCACACTAATAAACTGTAGTTCATGTCCAATCAGGATGGATGTGCTTATACACCACTGTTTTGTTTCTGTTTATTTTTATTGTTTTGTTTGTTGTTTGTTTGTTTGTTTGGCAAAACTAGGCTGCTTTTCAGAGATATATGAATAGTATGTACTATTTTCAATTTGCAGTACAAGATTAGCATATAATAATGAAAGCTACATTGTTATGGTCCTAGAAAATAACTGGTAATGGTGTCATCAGTTTTCTTAGGGTTATTTTTTCCTCCAGTTTTGACTGCTCAACCACCATCCATCTGAATGGAAAAGAAAAGTTGAACACATGCTAATTGCTGTTGGGCATGGGCTGAATTACTAGAGTACAGCAGCTTACAGACAAATTGGTTTATACCTCTGAGTCTGCCAAGTTGTCATCATTTAGCCATATTCATATGAGCCCTTCTGTCATTAGTCAGTGATGGGCACAGCTGTAATGCATCTTCGGTGTGAAATATACCAGGATACTTAGGCAGTAAGAGCTCATGTTTATTAAGTGTTTATTATAATATGTGCCAGCACCTAGGCTAAGTTCTTTGCTACATCATCACGTTTAATCCATGCAATGACTCATTGAGGTATATACTATTATTATCCCCATTGTATAGATGAACAAGCCAAGGCACAGAAAAATAAACACACCCATGATCATACCTGTTAACTGAAAACTGATGGTTTGGATATGAAGCAAGGCAGTCTACCTCCAGAGCCTATACTCAGTGTTACTATGTTCTACTGCCTTCTATATACTTGTGGTTCTCAAATCCTTACACATCAATTTAGTAATACTGAATTCACCGTTTTATTTTGTGCCGGGAACTGTGGCAGACACCAAGGAAGCTAAAATTATTCCATTGTAGTCACTGCTGCTAAGATACTCATAGTTCAGTGTAAAATGTGTAGTAATAAAGGCAGAGAAGTCTCAGAAGAAAAGTGACAGCCTCAAATGGGAGGGTGAGAGGAGAGGCCAGGGCGAGCATCCCAGTGAGATGGCCTGGGAGGAAACCGCATGGGCAAAGGCACGGACAACACTTAACAATGAGAGACAGGGCAGCATGGTACTAAGCAGCACAGACTCTGGGGCCAGACGGCTTGGGTTGGAATCCTGGCTCTACCTGGTGACCGGCGATACGTTCCTCAGCTTCTTTGTGCCTCTATTTCTCAACTATACAACACGGATGGTAATACAGTAACTCCCTGATAGTGCAGTGAGCATTACATGGATTAAGATACACACATCACTCAGAACAGGGCCTGGTGTATTTATTAAAAGCACTCCACAGCAGCTAGTTATCACTCTTATGACACACAACTTTGATGATGTTTGATGCTTATTAATGCCTCGTTGTGAGATTAGAGATAAAGCCTGGACCACACACTGTAATTTCCTTTCAGGCTTCTCCAAGCTTTTCAGAGGCATCAACACAGCCAGTTACCAAACGCAGTTTCCTTACAAAACTGACTGGCTAGCAATAAATGGTCTTATCCTCCTTTCAAACCTTGAACTGCCCATTCTGCTGAGAAGAGCCCAGCCAATTAGTGCTGCTTGGAAAGTTCCACTCGAGGCACAATTTCACTCTGGACGCCAAGGAAAGAAGGAAAGGAAAAGATGGGCAGGGAGAAGCCCAGGAAAATGATCACTGTTCTTCTCCCCAAATAACGAAGCCATTCGCCAGGGTGACCCTGTTCTCTCCTGAGCTCAGGAACTTGCCTTTAGTAGCAATGATCCGATCCTTCCAGGGCTGGATTTCTAAGAAGCAGACATGTGGAGGCAAGACTTCTGCTTACTTTCTCCCTTCTTCCTTGCAAGTGTTCTTTTGCAGATTTTGGAATAACAAAATGCGGGGGCATCGTATCCTAATTATAACCAAGAAAGCTGGATTTCAGTCCTAGCTTTGACATTAACTGAGCAATAACAACTGTAAGCATTTACATAGTGCCTACTGTGTACTAGACACTGCTCTGAACATGATACTTTTATCAACTCATTTAATCCTCACAAGATCTCAAGGACTGTCCAGAAAAAATCCAGCCATAAAAACATCTATTTTTCATATCACATGGCTGCATACTTTCTGGATGGGCCTCGTATGTATTAGTCAGGCTAGGCTGTGCTATGATAACAAATCACTACCAAATCTCAGTGGCTTATTTCTCACTCATGCTCTATGTTCACTGGAGGTCCATGGGAACTCTGTTCCATGCTGGCTTTACCCCAGGACACAGGTTCATAGAGAAGCCTCCATGTGGAATCTTTCAGACTTTATGACAGAGAAGAGGAAAAGACAAGTCACACGTTGGCTCTTAAAGGCTTCCACAATGACACAATCACTCAGGTCCCATTTCATGGCTGGACCTGATTTCAAATAGGCATGGAAGAGAGATGTCTTATTACGTGCCCGAAAGAGGATGCACCAGAATATAGGTGAACAGCACTAAGGCTTCTGTAATATACCACCATTATCAGCATTTTACAGAGGAGGAAACTGAGGAGCAGAGAGATTAAGTAAGTTGCCCAAAGTTATACAGCTTGTAAGTGGCAAAGACGGTGTTTGAACTCAGGTGGTCAGTTCTAGAGATGGCTCTTCATCACTGTGCACAAACCTTTCCCAAGGCACTGAACCTGTCCAATTTTAATTTTCCTATTTATAAACATGCGGGGAGGGGGGAATCCTTTCTTTGTCTATACCTCACAAGGATACACTTAAAACTCATCATCCATCCATCCACCCACCCATCCATCCCAGCAGATAACTGGCAAACCTACCACGTGTTGTTCTAAGTGTTGTGAATCATAGTGAGTAGGGCCAGTTTCTGTGCTCATGCCGCATGAGGCCTTGGATAGAGATTAAAATAAGGGAATGAATCAGTGAACAAGGTAAGGATACATGTTCTTAGGGCAATAAAACGTAGTGATGTTGCTATAGTCTGGATTGCATCCCCCTAAAATTCACATATGGAAGCCCTAACCCACAATGTGATGGTATCTGAAGATAACTTTGGAAAATGACTAGGGTTAGATAAAATCAATACCATGAGGGGAGGGCCTTCATGATGAGAGCAGTGGCTTTCTGAGAAGAGGGAGACAGAGAAAGAGATCGCTCTTTCCCACCAAGTTGAAGGCAGCCCTCAGCAAACCGAGGCTCTCCCTAGACACTCAATCAGCCGGCACCTTGATCTTGGCCTTCCCAGCCTCCAGAACTGTGAGGAATAAATACCCCATCGATGCTGCAGTCTAATTACACATAAGATAGAAGTGACTGGGGAGGCCCTTTAGATTGGGAGATCAGGGAAGGACCATCTCCAGAAGTGGCATTTGAGCAGAGTGTGCCCGGTGAAGACCTGGGGGCACAGAATCCACAACAAGCAGAAGGCTCTGAGGCAGGATGAGCCTGGATGACTGAGGAGCCAGCCGAGAGAGGGTCAGAGCAGCTTGGGTACGATGAATGAGGGCAGTGGTTGGCAATGCAGGTGCAGCGGGAGGCGGGAACCAGACCATAAAAGACAGATACAGACCAGTGGTTTTCCAACCATGTTTTTTGGATTAAAACCCCTTTGGGAGCCTGCTGAAAACCATGGGTGTGCTCACTAGAAGACACCACACTCGTACCACATTTTACACACCTTACCAGGAGTTTTACAGTCCCTAACACCCTCATAGTCATTCAAACCTCAGGTTGGGAACTTCTGAAAGATAAAAAGACATTTTGAATGGTACAAAGACAAAGAGAAGGGAAAAAGAAACTGACATGGTTTGCAAGCTTTGGGGGGGCTGGAGACTTTGCCAGTAATACTAAAATTATGTATTTCACATTACTTTTCATAATCCATTTGGTAAATGATGAAACCAAGTATCAGGGAAGCTAAGTCATACTCGTTAGGCAACGCAGGTAGAAAATGACAAAGAATTTGAATCAAGCTTGGCTTCACTTCAGAGATAGTTTGTTATTATCATTAGTGGTAGGGTCTAGTTTCATCCCGCAAGGGTATTTTTATCATTAGGTGAAGGGTCTGTATTTTCAGCCAGCTGAGACAGTATCTATTTCCTTTGCACTGGCTCTAGTTGAACAGCAGAGAAACTCAGGTTCTAAGTTTCATTTGTTTTTTGTTTGTTTGTTTTTTGCATGTAGGTAATTCCCTGACTGGGAATCGAACCCAGGCCGCAGCGCTGACAGCGCCAGCGCCGAAGCCTTAAGCCACTACACCACCAGGGAACTCCCCTAAGTTTCATTTGTTTAAAGCCACACTGATTATCACGTCACCCTTTATTACTCCCCGCAGAGCAGTGAAACGCAACCCCTACACCACTGCTAGTTAAGGCAGCATCCACCCTGTTTACTTCTGCTGTCTGTGTGGACGCCAGAGGGCCTGCTCCAGGACTTTACTGGGGGTTTAGTATTCTGCTCAAAGGAGTCATTTGCTGAGCATGATCTTTCTTAGTTAGGGACCTAATGTACTGCAGTTGATATTCCAAACAAGACGGAGATGGAGGCCTAAAAAGGAGGCGTGACCATTTGTTTCAAGGTAATCAGCTTTGAAGCTGCTCGACAAGGTGTATTGATTTCCTAATGCCTGGAAAACCTCCTGAGAGAAGTTTCTGGTCTCAGCAGCCTGGGCTATCTCCTTATGTACTCAACATACAAGGCCCGGAAATGGCCTAGAATGGGATGAGTAAAGAAACTACCTTCACTGAAAAACCACAGGCGTGAGGATGATTCACAGGCTCCCCCTGGACCCAAATCAAAGAGGGGTAGTCAGCAACAGGCAAGCACACCACTCACTCTTCATTTTGTTACCTCTTACAGCCTTACGTAGAAGCTAATATCAGCTGTCTTTTCTAGAACACACTCTAAATACATTATTTCCAAGGTAAAACACTTGCTTTTATTGCCATTTTTGAGGATGTAGAAGTTGAGGCTCAGAGACATGATTACTTTACAGTGTCACATAGCCAGTAATTGTTTGAGTTGGGAATTGAAACTCATGTCAGTCGGAGCCTGAAGTCTTTATTCTTCTGTTACACGAGGCTGCCTCATTTTTCTAGTTACACATTTTCCTCCCTTGACTTTGCACTTGCCCTAATGCTTTCGGAGCTCATTAAGTCAGCATCGTTCAGAGGTAACACCACCCATTGGGGGAACCTGGCTTCCTTAAATGTCTTATCCAGGTATCTAAGGACTGCAGTAGAGCTAGGCTGCAATACTACATGTTACCAGTAGGTGTTAAAATAATTTAATTATTATAATTAAAATCATAACCAGTACTTCAATGTAATTATCAATTAAAAGTTATATAGTTATCACAGTTAACTGGAACTGTCAGCATAAACTATTCCAAGAAACACATTGCAATCATTTAAACTAAATCAATGCATCGACTCCAACGAGATCAGTGGTGTGTTTATGTGAATTAATGGAATCGATACATGTACCTGATAAATGCATTACTATGCAACAGAACATCTTATGCAATGCAAAAGCTAAAGGAAAATGTACTTGTATCAAAACAGTAAAGCTGGGTTTAATAGAAAAATAATTTACACCATTGTCATTTTAAAATGTAATTTTAAAGTAATAAAAATTAAATAGTATTAAACATTTAGTTCCTCAGTGACACTAGTCTTACTTCAACTGCTCAAAAAGCACATGTGGCTGGTGGCTACTGTATTGGACAGCACAGAGCTAACACATTTTATAAAATCCACAAATACCCTCTTTGGATAAACAGACTCAGATATACGTTTGAACCCTGGAAATTAAAACCTAAACATAGTTGCCTCATACTCAATTCCTCTCTAACCTAAGACCAATGGTACAGAGACAGTATCCGATTTTCGACAGATGGGTGGGGTTTCCAGAGCGTGGAGTGGTACAGACCACCACAAGAGGCTGAAGGCAGCGTGGTGCAATAGGGAAAGGCATTCGATCTCAGGCCACACGACAGGGGTTGGAGTCTCCACTCCACAGCTCACAAGCTGTGGGAGTTAGAGTTCTCTTTTTAAAAGACTGCTTATAATACTTCACATCTTTGCTGTGAAGATCAAATAAAAATATTTCTATTTATACATTTTAAAACACTGACCAAATGTTAGTATTTTCTGTCTTGTCTGTGCCAGCGGGAAATCTGTCTTAGGCTGAGTACCGCGCCATTCAGAAAGCATCTGTGTCACAGGAAGCAGGACGGCTTTGTTAAGTTGCTGGGGAAGCCCAGGTTGCCGGCAGAGCACGTGCAGGCACTGTGGACACTGTCTCGCTATCAGCCAATCACAGGGACACACGGAATTCGGAGCAGGGTGCTTATTGTTTATTTTCTCAGGCAGTGGAACTCTGCAGTTCAGAGTGTAGGGTCCTGAACCAGCCTACCTTTGGATTCCCAGCTGCTAGGGGATTCCAGATTTCAGATATGGGGTTTAGGATTTAGCATCTGTATGGCCCTGGGTACACTAATTAACTTGCCAGGCCTTGTTTTTCTCATCTGTAAAATGGGTTTAATAATAGGGCCTATCTCACAGGCCCTGCTATGGAGTGAGGTAAACCTTACAAAGTGTTGAAAAGTGTGCCTGGCACAAATTAAATTCTCAGTAAATGGCTAATGACTGTTATCATCCAACCTGAGTGCACCATGGATGAGCATCTAGGAATTTTTCTTTTTATAATTTCTCTCCATCTACTTCCTCACAACTCTCTCTGTCCTCCACACGGTATCCCAATTCTAACTTAAGAAACCACAGGTTCTTAAGATCCAGCTCGTCACTGGAGGAGACAATAAGTCCTTCATTTTCTGCAGAATGAAGTATCTGTTAAAACAATTTCTTGCTGACTTTGACCACATCTTATAGCTGAATTTAGATGTGTTATCATGCTGGGTTGGTCCTGCCTCTTTACACAGGCATACCAAAGAAACACCTCCCCAAGGAGAAGAGTGAAAATGTAAGTAAATCATGTTCATTCATTCATTCAGTCATTGCAAAAATTATTAATCGAGTATTTACTTTGTGTCAGACACTGTTTATGTGCTTGGGAGTCAACTGTGAATACAATGGTAAAATTCCTGCCCTCATGGAACTTGCATCCTCGTGAGGGGAGATGGGCAAGAAATAATGACACAATCAAGGCATAATAATGGATATGTCAGAAACTATAAACACTATGAAAACAACTGAGCAGACTGAGGGGGATTGGAGGTGTGGGATGTAGGGGTGGGAAACAATTTCAAACCGAATTCTCATTAAGAACCAGACTTTTGGGCAAATGCTCAAAGGAGGCCAGGGAAATAACCACAGCGCTGTCTGGGTGAAGCATGTGTGAGAGAGGCAGCAGCCACTGGAGAGGTCCAATGGCGGGTGTGCACCTGGCCTGTTCAACAAGAGGACCAGTGAGTCTGGAGTAGAGTGACAGGTGGGGCTGTAGCATGTGGGGTCTCATAGGGCATTGCAAAGACGATAGGCTAATTGCACAGTTATTTGCATACAAGTCAGATTTGGGCCTGGAGAGTATAAACAGACCACAGAATTACATATGCTGAGCTATTAATATCAGAAGCCTTTAAGGGAATTGTGTTCTCTTGCACTTCAATCTGTGAATCCCTTCCCAGCCTTTGCCACCAGAGTCACCTTGCCTGCTCTTAGACACACTGGTGACAGGGAGCTCTCGTCTTCACCAGGAAGCCCATCTCTCTAGTTCTGCCTAGTGGAAGAGTATTGTACTGAGCTGACATCTGATGGCCTGTCATTGCCATCCATCCCCTTTGCTTCTACCCCCTGGAGGCCTTTCAGAATAAGTCTAATCTTTCTTCGTCATGACAGCCCTTCAAATATTTGAAGACAGCTGCCACATCCCCAGAGTTTTTTCTTCCCCAAGTCAATAGACTCCAGTTCCTGCTATTATTTCTCATATGACAAATATAGTCAACTTCTGCTCTCTCTCTCTCTCTCTCTCCTCTGACTTCATTCCACGTCTATTTATTTGCTGGTTAGAAAGGGCTCAAATGTGCCAGGCTCGAGAGGACCAGGCTAGAGCTGTCCCACCCCAGAAGCCTGGGCCAGGTCCTGGGCAGGAGTGCAGGGAAGGGGAGAGATTGGGTTCGGCTGGGTCCAAATCCCAGCTTTGTCCCTTCAATACTGGGTGGCAGTGGAGAGTGGTCGAGTCTCTCTGAACCTTTTTTACCCCTGTATCTGTGAAGTCAGATACCATCTTAGGTAAATATGAGCGTTGGAGATTTGTTGTGAAGAGTTTAGGTTTGATGGGTTGACTTTTACAAATCTCTTCTGCCTAGTGGAAGAGTCCTGCACTCTTAGACAATGCTTGCCTTCCTCCATCCACTGCTGCATTCCCAGAACCAAATCCCACAGAATCCAGCCTCGAGTCCACAGCAAAATCCTTCCTTACACTCTTCTACTTCCTTAATAGGGGATAGGTAGAGTCTATAGGTGTTTTTTTTCTAGTTTCATCAACAAATTAATAAATAGAGCAGGGACATTTCATTGGCCCAACGTCCAGAGCTGTAGAGGTGGTTTGGGGAGTCATTCTAGAGGGTCATGGGCAAGTGTTGTGGACACCCAACCTTGTAACAAAGCGTGTGTTTATTCTAAATCCTGGAGAATGGCCTTTTGCTTTGTCATCCATATAAAGATGTAACTAGAACTTTCTTACTATCTCAGAGCTCTGCACTGGACACAACTGTGCAATGAACATGCCTTTCACTGTTCATGTGAAGCTAAGGGACAAGGGAAGACACTGCCCCTACATGGTGTAGCCATCTTAATGTGGGAGGTGGGGAGAAAGCTGGGCATACGTGGACCTTTGTGAGGACTGGCTCATGGAGCAAACAGAGCCCTCCTCTCCACCATCCTGGTCACCAGGCTCCTCATCTCCAGCATGGATTATTACACTAAACAATCTCTAACCAGGGTCCTGCCTCCGGTCTCAATTCCAGCACCATGTATCTGTGATCTGATGATCAGATTTCTCTCAGTGGCTCCCCTGGCAATCAGGCTCCTACCACTTCACACGCAGGTCCCCGTGGAACTTCCCAACCTCACATCCAGTCTGCTCTTACCTCTCATCTTTGGCAATCATTTGCCATCCACTAAAATCACCATCCGGGTCCAAGCATACAATCCTTTGCATGTACTGTCAACTCAATTGGAAGTGCCCTTCCCTGCTTCATTTATGAGGAATTCCCTGGTTCCTTCAGGAAGAGTTTATTACTCCTTCCTCTGTGTTTTTACAACACTTGGTACGTACCTCCATTGTACTGTAATTCACGTATTGTATTACAATGATTTTCCAGGCATGTCTCCCCAGCTACAGTGTGGATGGAAAGACTCAGTGTATTTTACTTTCCTCAGACTGCATGACGAAGTACCAGGAGCTGGTTTAAAACAATAGAAGTTTATCTTCTCACAGTTCTGGAGGCCAGAAGTCTGAACTCAAGGTGTCTGCCGGACCATGCTCCCTCCGAAGACTCTAGAAAAGAACCCTTCCTTGCTTCTGCCTAGCTTCTGGTCATTGCTGACAATCCTTGGCATTCCTTGGATTGCCTGTGCATCATTCTAGACGCGGCCTCTGTTGTCATATGGCCTTCTTCCCTGTGTTTGGGTCCAAATCTCTCTCTCCTTTTGTTTATAAAGTCATCAGTCACTGCACTAGGGCTCACTCTATCTTAGTATGGCTTCATTTTAACTCCATCGTATCTGCAAAAACCCTATTTCCAAATAAGATCACATTTACAGGTGCGGGGAGAGTTAGGACTTCCAAATATCTTTTTGGAGAACACAATTCAACCTGCAACACTAGGTTGTATGTGTTTGCATACTGCCACTGCCTGGCATAGAAGGGGTGCATAAAAATGCTGGTTAAGTGACACGAATAAATGATGAGTGAGAGGAAGAATAAGTTACTCCAATACACGCTCACTCACTGTGTGCCTCCACCTACGCCCGGCCCTGTGCTAGGTGCCAAGGTTGCAGAGGCGAGTAAGATGTGGCCTCAACCACCGTTTCCTCCCCTCCCCGTGCCTGAGCTTCCCCACCATGTAGCTTTGGCAGTCCTCAGTTCACCCCGAGATCTTTAGCTTTAAATAGACCTACCAGTGTGTCTGATACCAGAGTGCTCATGACTAATTCAGGACCTTCCTGGTATTGAGCTCAGGGGCGTGGGCGTCCAGCTGGGTCCCCCACTGCTCTCAGATCACTGAGTCCTGCTGTCACTCAGCAGCTGTGGGGGTTTTACTGTCTGCATCTAAACACAGGATAAATCCATAGACTCTTTTTTTTCAGGGGGGGCGGCGAGGGGGGTAGCTCCCCGGCTGGGAATCGAACCCTGGCTGCAGCGCTGAGAGCACCGAAGCCTAGCCACTATACCACCAGGGAACTCCCTAAATCCATAGACTCTTGAAACAACTCCCCATTCCCCACCCCTGTCTTGCTCTGAGTTTTATTTCCTTGGTTATAAAATGGGGATAATACCCAGTTTCCTAAGGCTGCTGAGATAGTGGATGGGGAAGTAATTTGTTTAGCTATCTATTCGTTATTTAGCATTGGAAATGTATTTTGACACACATTCTTCCAGTCCCTGTATTCTCACCCCTCTGTAAGGTGACCTTGCAGCTCCTCCCATTAAGAGGCTGAGATTATTTATTCCTTGACAATAACCCTGCCTGTGTGGTTTGCACTGATCAATGAGATAATGAGCAAATACGATGGGAGCAGAGGTTGAAAAGCATTTGAATACCGACATTTACCCTTGTGGCTCATGGTGGTCCTTAAAATAATTCCTTGTGACTCTGAAAGGTGCTATTCCCTAGTTTTTTTCTGGAAAGTCCCAGAGTTCAGACACGCCTTAGAGTCCAGTGACTTCAGAGTATCCCTAGCGTTAGTGCCATATTCACTTATTAATGGGTCTTAGTCTTACTTCTTCATACTACGTCTTTTACTGAGTGAATGAAAAACTGGTCATAGTTTTGGGAACACGCAGTCTAAGACGAGGGACGCTTTGCATAGATGGTTGCAAAACCAGCCTGAAACACGGCTGAATGTGTACATTAATTAAGTATGTCAAAATAAATGTCATGCTTACAAATGAATCCTGACTTAGAAAGTGATTTTAAAAATCCTATTTCAACTGACCCCCACAACAGTCCTGTGATCCAGGGTAGAGAGGCGATGCACTTTTATTTAGGAGGAATCTAAGGCCTAGAGAGGTGACATGGTTTCTTCAATGTCATACAGCTAAAGTATCAGTTTTTTTTGTGTGTAACAACCATCCCATTCCTTAGTGCTTTACAACAACAATCATGGGGTGTGAAGGGAAAGGGCTAGGGAGGACGGGTGGCAGATTCAATGGGGGGGCACATTCAGCTGAGGCACCTGTGAGGATGTCCAGAGAAGTATCCACATTAGGAGGTCATTGACTATTGGGTCTGGAGCTCAGGAAAGGCATATTGGATAGGTAACTATTGGGGCTGGAGCCCATCTACATGTAGATGGACAGTTTGTTAGAATTCATTTCATGGTCATTGATAGGAAGTCCAATTCAAGTAACCTTAAAACAAAACAGTAAAAAAGATGGAGTTTTGAATTCTACTAACAATAACCTTGGGAAGTCCTAAAATAAGTCTTGCTTCAAGCACAGCTGGATCCAAGGGTCCCAGCGACGGAGCCAAGGCTTCATCTTGCTCTGTCTCTCTGCTTTGCTTCCCTCTGTATGTTGGCTTTATTCCAGGCAAGCTTTTATTTTTTCTAATGGTAAGCATGTTCTCAATCAGTTGCTCATTCATGTTTTATCAGTCCATCCAGACTCAGAGGACATAGTTCCAGGACCTGTGCTGGGCAAGACCAGGCATCCCAAGGAACTCTCCTAAGGCTTCTGGATTCATTGGGCTTGAGGCCTTCTGGAATATCTCCAGGGTTTTGAAAGTATCAGGGTCCATTGAGTGGGATGACTGGCTATATTCAAATCACAATTCTTCTTCTGGAGCAAACTGGCTCTAGTTCTACTCTGGGCAAGGCTGAGGCACTCCCAAAGGATTCTCCTGAGGTTAATGGTGCTGGAATTCTAATACCTCTGACAAAAAACAAACACAAAAAGGAGTGTGTGTTTAAATACCACCCCTCAGAGTCTTGGGTTCTTATGCCCCTCACCTGGGCCCTTTGCATATGGGATGAATGAGAAGGCGCATGGAGGGACTATGGCCCTGGAGGGAGGGGTGACCGATGATAAACCTTGGGAACATCCACATTTAAGAGGTCAACTCAGAAAGAAATAACTGTAAATACATGAGAGCAGTCAGCGAGTTTGTTAGAGAACCAGGGGAAAGCTACTCCATTTGTCCTCCTTGCAGAAGAACGCGCGGATGATCAAATATCCTTCTATCCTTGCTCTTCTGTTCTCTGGAGTCCTCTATACCAGACAGTAAATTGCTTTAGAATGTTAAGTACTTCACCACTTGCTGTAAACAGCCCCAAGCCTCACATCCAACACCTAGCATGCAGATAAAACTATTAATATGGAAGGAGCAGCAGAAAAGATAATCGAGTTCAATTTGACTTTTTTCCCCAATGAAAGCACAAGTCTATAAGGAGTGCTGCATCTTAACAGCCTCTGAAGGCACCTCCATCCAAGAGAATTAGCCCATTTTCACTAGATCGTAGCATTAGGAACACCAGTGTCTCCTATGAGGACATCGTTTGTTATCCCAATGGTTTCTAACGCGGCTGCAGCTAACTCAAGACTCAAGGGTTTAAGTCAAGTAAGAAGAAGATGGCTGTGCTTGTTCTGATTGCCAGCTTCTTCATCTAAAATAATGGGGGTAACACCACTGCCCTCTCAGGGCTACTGTAAAAATTAAACGAGGATCAAAATATGCCACTTGGGCATAAGGATTGATGAGAATCAACAGATGCAGAAAGGCATCTTCCAGAAGTTTCCCTTATCTGAGAAACTTCTGGGAAATGAGGACTGCCACAAACCCCTCTCCCAGGGAAGGTTCATGGTCCTAAGGAAAACAAGCCTGCAAGGAGATGGCTCTGCACAAAGGAACCCTGCTCCGTTAGCTCCCACAGTTCTCTGTCCTTGGAAACCTAACACCTGTTTTCTTGGTCGTACCACTTCTCTACACACTTTTCGTTCTTTGTTAAGATGCCATATAAGCCCAAGTTCTGACCACCCCTTCAAGTTACTCATCACTGGGTTTCTCCTGTGTGTATGTATGCTGCGCATTAAAAAAATGTTTTTCTCATTAATATGTCGGTTTAATTTGCAAGGCCCCAGCAGGGCCTCCTAGGAAACCCAAGGGGGTAAAGGACAAAGGGTTTATTTCTTCACCTATATGTGTCAAATGATACAGAGCAAAACAAGGCATGGGAGGTAGGTTCAGAGTGCGGAAGAGGAGGGTGGTAATTTAAAATAGGAAGGTAGGCAAGGGGTGTTTCCAGTGAACATCTTTCCCTGTTTTCGTGGAGCTGAGGGCATCCTGAGAGCGACAGCATTTGCCTAATAATGCCTGCAGCCAACCCTATTTGACTACTAAACCCAGCAGCTAACTTGCACACCCATCCTGGGTCTTATTTCTCCCTTCCCGCTTCTGGCAGGGACCAGTTGAGTAACCAGAAGGTGATACTACACACGTGAGCAAAGGACAAATGCACAGACTCTGCAGAAGCACACAGGCACGTCACAAGGTCAGGCAGGTCACCGAACGCTTTCTGGGCTATGGTTCCTCGCCTCCCTTAGTGCTGTGATCCAGGAGGAGACACGACATCCTCCACCGTGTCCCCTAACATGGCTGTTTCAAGACAAGACTCTTTTAACGAGACTTTACAAAGGGGTTATTTGATCACAGAGAAACAAACACAGGGGATCAATGTCTGGAAGCTGTGCTCTCCCAGAAGACAGACACTAGCCACATGCAGCTTTCAATTCTAAATTCATCAAAATTACAGAAAATGAAAACTTCACTTCCTTACTCATGCTAGCCACACGTGGCTAATGGTTATGTGTTGGGCCGGAAGACAGAAGGCTTTTCTAGCATTGCAGCAAGAGTTCCATCACTGAGATGGCCTCCGTAATATGGCTCAAGGCTGCTACTCCAAACTGAATGTGCCTGTGAACTGCCTAGGGATCTTTTTACAAAGCAGATTTTGATTCATTAGGTCTGGAGGTGGTGGCTACGGTTCTGCATGTCTAATGAGCTCCCTTGTCCTGCGGATGGTGTTGGTTCCCCAGCCACGCTTCAGTAGCAAGGACTTAGAGGTCAGGGTGAGTTCTCCGGTGCTCATAGGAAATAGATGGTGCCCAGGGGCATCTACATGAACTCCTCTCACACCCATCCTGGGTGTTAGTTCTTTCTTCAAGGTCAAAGACATATAGTTATTAATCCCACTATTCCTTTCTAGAGGTTCATAGCTTATGAAAAAGGGCGCTGGCTAACGACTCAGAATACCTGAGTCAAATTCCTGGCTTTAGAATTTGTAACTGTGTGAGCTTGAGCAAGGCTTTTAACCTCTCTGTGGCTCCCATATGTGAGTTTCTAACATCAAAAATAGGGAAAATAATAACATTTTATAATGTGATCTGAAACTTTGTAAGTCCTTTATAAATGTTAGCTATGATGTTAATTAGTCAAACAGGTTTGGCTGCAAGGCATATCTTCTCATGTATGTACTCTGTGCCCAGAAGTAGGAAATTCAGATATGATCAGGACACAGCCCCTGACCTTGAAGGGCTCCCGGGCAGAACGGCAGATGGCTGGCATTGGGATAGGTCTTTGGCGATGAGAGATTATGTGCTTAGTTTAATAAAAAAGATGTTTTGTGATATTAGATGGCACATTTCTAGGAAAATCTATGCTTCTCTTTTACCTTGCTGCTCTGTATTTCTGCTGACATTATAGGACAACACTGCTGGTAGCTTCACTAGTAAGATAAGGTACCTGTATATGCAACTGCAAGATACGTCACTGGGCCCAGTCTCTGCCCAGAGTCATAGTCAAGGACAGGCAGTCCAGTAACAAACATTATTAAAAGCAAATTTATGTTTTCACTGGCTTCTCTTAAAGAGTGTCCTAGTGGATACAATTTATAATTCAAAGCATTGTTTCTTAAAAATCTCTCTTCCCCATTTCTCTCAATTCCCTTTCTCATTCTCATCTCCCTACCGAATGTTTACGTGACATCAAGCCTGAGATCCTTTCCTGCCTTTTCCTCCCAGTTTCCCACTCACCTAGCCTCTCTCATCTGCCCACTCTCTCTCTCATAAGCTACTTCCTATGACTTCCTCTTCCTCCAGTCTTGATGTTCACAGGCCCTAGCATGCCTGTGCTCCTGGCCTTCTCCACATCTTGCCCCCAGCTGGGAGAGGAAAGGTAGCTCTTGCTCTCACTGCTTCTGGGTAGAAACCTGTCCAATTCTCAGATTACAAAGGAGAATTGAGAAACTTCCTGAAAACTAAAATCCTTCCTCTATAGAAAGGAACTGGGAGGGTGTGGTGGACAGAATTCTAGATGTCCCCTAGGACCCGCACCTCCTAGGGGAACGTGCCCTGAATAAAGCCTGGGTCTGTGAGCATGCTAGCTATCACCCCTCAGATCAAGCTATGCCATTGCATAGTGACTTTAAGAAAGGAAGATCATGGCTCTTCCCTTCTGCTGCCATCACCCAAGTGCCAGCGGCCACAGTGATGTGCAACCCCTTTGTGACTTCTGACCAGAGCGAGAACCATAAACGGCATTTCAGGGCACCTCCCCACATTTGTGGGAAGATCATGTCTTCTCCTTTTTCCAAAGAGCCGAGACAGAAGTAAAATGTTCAACCCACGCCCATCCAAAAGGATGACGCAGTTCAAGTTGCATGAGGACATGCGTGAGGACATGACCAAGGGCAGCAAACTGGCAGAGTAGTCCAGGTTTACAGGAAGAAAGGTGTCATCTACCTTGGTGGAGTGCAGTGGGAGAAGGCTAAGGGCACAGCTGTCCAGGTGGGCAATCACCCCAGCAAGGAGGTCATCACTAGACTAAGGCTGGAGACGAAGACCGCAAAAAGATCCTTGCAGAAAAGGGCAGATAAAAGGAAGAAACAATTCAGAAGCTGCAGGAATAAAGTAATCTTATCTACAGGCTTCATTAAAAACTGTTAAAATAAAAAGAAAGAAAGAATGGAAGGGGGATCACTGCTCTGCCAAGCGGCAGTGTCAAAGCCAGTGAGGTTTATCCAAGGTGTGATTATTGCTCATTGAAAACAAGGGAGACACTGAAGGGGAGCGTGAGCTACCAAGCGAGCACTTGCAAGCAGAGCGTTTTCACGAGCGTGGCACTGGCAATGGCTACGGCTGACTTGTTAGTCGGGGAACCAGATGTAGAATCCAAAAGTAGGTTATGGTATGTAAGAGAATTTAGTATTTGACTAAGTTGTGATTTTACTGACTAAAAAAGGGTGGGTAATTTAAGACATGGTGCTGACACTACCGGCTATCCAAATGGAAGAAAATAAAATTGGATCCTGCTCGTAAGCCATTAAAAGAAACCCTCTCACTATATTACACAATAAGCGTAGTAAGAATTGTGTTACAGCATAAGAGACTATGTGTACCATCTAAGGCAGGGGAATCTTAATCAAGATTGGAAACCCATAAGTTATTTTAAGTATGCAGAGATATATACGACTTTAAAATTAAAATCTTATGGCAATAAAACCAAAGATAATATGAAAAAAAATGGTTACATAATATTTCACTGATTACTATCTACAATTAAAAAGTAAACGCTAACAAGTGGACAAGAAAAGATAAGTAACCTAAAGGAGAAATAAGAAAAAAATATGAGTAGGCAATTTAAATAAATGCAAATAACCAAAAACCATGTGAAAATGACAAATTTCAAAGTACGAGTACAATCATTTTTCTCCAAACAGACTGGAACAAAACTAAAACCCTTATATTTCATTGTAAGTAGGAATGTGGGGTGATACATACTCTCAGATAGTGCTGATGTAATAAAAATTGCTATAACCTTTTTAGAAAAAAAATAGGAAAAAGTCACTGAATAACTATTAAAATGAGTGTACAGGCATACCTCAGAGATACTGCAGGTTCTGTTTCAGACCACTGCAGTGAAGCTAACGTCACAATAATGCAAGTCACATAAATTTTTTGGCTTCCTAGTGAATACAAAAGTTATGTTTACAGTATTTTGTAGTGTATTAAGTGTGTAATAGCATTATGTCTAAAAAAGCACAATGTATATACTTTAATTAAAAATACTTTATTGCTAAAAAATACTACTAGTTATATAAGCCTTCAGTGAGTCATAACCTTTTTGCTGATGGAGGTTCTTACCTTCCATTTGTAAACAAATGCAGTATCTTCAAAGCACAATAAAAGAAGCATAGTAAAATAAGGTATGCCTGAATATATATGTATGTGTATGTATGTATCTGTGTGTGTGTGTGTGTGTGTGTATAGTTTATAAGTTTCATATTGTAGCTGTAATCTTTTTTATAATGTATGTGTATTTGTTCATATTTATAATGTGCATTATTATTAATAAATATCCACAAAACAAAGCAAACAAAACAAACAAACCAACAAGCAGAAGGTTTTCTCTCCTGTTGGTCACTGAGGAAGAACTGAGAGAGATGTAGTCCCACAGGTCTGGGAGAAACAACCACCATGTCGTGAACCATCTATGGGGCCATGTGGCAAAGAATGTGGGTGACCTCCAGGGGCTAAAGGAAGCCTTTGACAAGGAAATGGGAACCACAGTTCTATAAGCATAAGGAACTGGTATTTACCAACAACTTCAATGAGTTTTGGAAGTGGATTCTTTCCCCAGAGCATCAAAAAAGGAACAAAGTCTGCTGACACCTTGATTTCAGCCTGGTGAGACCCTGAGAAGAGCCCCCAGCCATGCCACCCATGGCTGGACATCTGACCTAGAGAACTGTGAGCTACTAAGTGGGTGCTGTCTTAAACCTCTACGTTGGCAGTAATTGCTTACCTAGCAACTAACCTGAAGACTAACACAGAGGGAAGGCGAGGACAGAATCATGTGAAACCTCACACAGGAATCATTTTTATTTTTGTTCTGGTCATACAGTGCAAAGGCTAAGCTGAATGGAGCCTTTACTGATGGCCAGTGCTGACAGAGGCCAGCTGAGGGGACCTGTGGCCTGCAACAGTCAGAAGTGCTCAATAGGGAAGGTGCAACAGGTGCCCGTGAGGAAGGTAGGATTTGGTAGCTGGAGCTAACAAGCCTGTGGATGGGGCTGGTTTAAGTGTGTGGGCGGGAGTATTTGTGATGTGTTATGGGAAGAGTAAGGGGCTGCTTCAGACCCTGCCTGCCTCCCCCATTCCTTTGCTGCAGCTGTTCCAAACGACGCCCTGGACAGGTCACACACTTTCACACCTCCAGGAGTTTGCGTGTGCCCCTTCCTCTACCTGTAACTCCCCCTCTCCCTTCCGCATCTGTCTTCCAAGACCCAGCCCAAGGCTCCTCCCCCACTCACACAACCCCTCCTCCAGCTTCCCAATCTCAGAAAAGTCCATCCCATGCCTGAGGTCAACAATCAACTTCACATTCAATCCTTCTGCCTAATCCTCATTTCTACGAGGCAGGTTTTCTTAAACTGGAACACACCCATAACCGGGCCGAGCTGGCAGCCCCAACCAATTCTGTGGGAGCCAAGTCCCTTGGCTACGGACTTCTAAAGCAGCTGGAGCTGTCAGTTGGTGCCTGAGGCCCCCAATGGGAACCAGAGGGCCCCAGGCTCTTCCCACAGGATCCTTGATCGTGTTCTCATTTCCTCCTCCAGAAACGTGGGGCTAAAATAAACCCAGAGGCTGAGGAAGGGGTGAGTCAGAGCTCTCACAGTGGAGCAATCCTGGTGAGAAACATCCCCCTTAAGCCTGAGCTGTTTATACCAAAAGCTGGAAGCCTGAAAAATGAGCTATCCTACGACAGGCTGGCAGCAGGCCCCCCTTCCTGGAGATGGTGTGGTGGTGCCTCACAGCGTGGACACTTTCTATGCCAGTATAAAAGGAGAGGCACACATCCCTCTGTGCTAGGGAAACCTGGTGACAAAGGGGGAGGGGCCTGGGCTGGAAGCCAGGTGACAGGAGGTACAGTCCCAGCTTCACTGATTACCAGATCTGTCACATCAGGCAATACCCTTTGCCCTTCTGGGTCTCTTTGTTTTCAATTACAGAGTGAAAAACCTCAGCCCAGATGATTTTCAAGTTTCCCTCTGGCCCTGGCATTCTTTCAGTTTATCCAAGCAACTCCCCACCTGCCAGGTCTCCAAGCTTGGTCTGAGGCTCTGGCCAGGGTGGGATGTTAATGGTGGAGAAAGGAATGCCAATATGGCCTGTGGCCCCTGCTGCCCAGGTGAAGCAGGCTCCCCCTGGTTAGACACCTGCACTGTGTCAGGCATTCGAGAAACGGCAGGAGATACAGAGGTAAAAGAGACAGGCTTCCTTCAAGAGCTCACAGCCCAGCAGATGAGGGTATGGACAGAAGATGTGAACAAGAAGATGATGGGCACACAGACGCCTTTACTAAACCCTGACTGAATGGTTCATGTGAAGAGCTCAGCATGAGCAATGGTCCACACAATCCACGTGGAAGTGGGTGTCAGCTGGGAAATCAGTTCCAGTATTAGATGAACCCACCTCAGTCCAAAGTTGTTTTAAGAAGTCAGTATGAAATGACCAGAGAGGTCAAAATTCATTTCCTTCCAATGATCCAACATTTTACTATCCATGGTATTTTCTCCAAACAGAAAGAATAGTTCAGTACTGTTTATCACCTCAAAATCTCCCCATAATCGAGAGAAAAATAGTTCACACACAGTGACAGGGGCCACTCAACTGAGAAAACTTCAAATTCCAAGATTAAGGGGCTGAATAGTTTCTGAGAGTTAAGATTCTCATCCTTCTGTGCTCTTCATCTCATGTATTTACCCAGTGGGAGAAGCCAGGGATAAGCCAATGAGTGCAGAGCGTTCTGCTGGCCATGGGATTGGCTCAGAAATGGGCATCGATGTGAATCAAAAAGGTGCAAGGGAAAATTGTCTGTGGCTCCTCCAAATATTGTCCTCACTCTTTAGAGAGAGCCCCAGCAGGACACAATCTCATCCTCGACATCGTCAGGTATGGATTTAAGGTTGGGGTTGCTGCAGCCACCTTACTATCAGCCCAAGGATGACCCTGGTACAGGAGATGGGCATGACCAACAGAATCACAGACACCACTGGATTAAGCCAATCCTGAAGCTCCCAGCTATGCAGGCCACTGGGCATCCCTACTGTTCCAACCAGTCTGAGGAAGGATTTCTGCACAGCCAGCAAGGCAGGGAGCTGGGCCCCAAGTCTAAGTCCAAACTCGGTGGCTCCCGAGTCCGTGTCTCCTACAGTGCCTGGCTGCAGACGTGCCTCCTCTCTCCAAGTTGTTTACCATCTGGCAGCAGCATTTGGCATTCCGCTATCATGGCAGATTTGCTCATCAGTCACAATGCCAAAGTGATGGTGGTTTGAGTCATTGTTTATCTGTTGGTCTAATTCTTTCATAATAAATATGCATTGCCTAGATAATAAAAAACAACTAAGGGGAAAATTCCATGAGAAGCAGAAGATAAAGGCCCTGCTAAAAAAGAAGGCTTATATAAAGAAAAAGCTGTGTGATGTGCGTTTGGCATGTTTTTAAAAATGCTAAACTGGATCAGGCCAAAGAAAAAACAAATCTCCAAGCCCCTTATCAGACACTCAGCATCAGGGAGGGCCCTTTGAGACGATTACTAATTAGGAAAGCTGGTTGTAGCCATTATCAGAGGACCTTACATAGAAATGCTTTAATTAAAACAGTTTCTGAGGGCAATGGCTCCAACTAAGAGAGGTTCTAGAGCTTTAGTAAGAGAGCTCCGACACATTTGATATCATTGAGGACAAAGCCAGACAGGAGACCTGTTGACCACTGGAAAGTTGGTTTAATGCTGTGTTTTAATGTGCAATTCTCTACCTCCCCTGCTCAACAGTAAGATCTTCGGAGACCAAGAGGCTCTCTCTTCATGCCAGAGAGAGCCCTTGACACCCAGGGGTAGGCTCAGGCTTTGTGAGGTTGTACCATAGAGACAGACAGTGATAGAGGGGTGTTCAAACCATAGAGAGGACAGCCTTCGGAGGAGGTGGCGGACCTGGCCCAGCTGCAAAGGCAGGAGGAATCATTTCCGGGAGAGGAAAACCATATGAGCCAGGGTTTATCGGAAGCAAGTGGAGTTTTTCTGTTGTGGGCCCCTAGTCCACTGTTTTCAGACCTTCATTAACTTCAGGCTATCTGATTTCAGTTCCTCACCTCGAATATATTAAAATGCCCCATATCCCACGTTAAATGGAATTTACATATGATGAATTATAAAGTTATATAAGTTTTTAGTTATAAAAGTTGATATGATGCATTTTACAGACCCACTAAGTGAAATATTTATTAATTGTTCCTGCTTTCACACTTCAGAGCCAATACTTTTGTGTTTAAGATCTTAAAGATTTTCCTAGGTCCTTAGGAAGCTTGTAGGCCCCAGACACTGCCACCATGGAGCCGAGCAGGTGAGCTGCCCCAGCTGCTAAGCACAGCTGCCCCTCTGCTGGGCTGGGAGGCAGGCAGCAGATGTGTCCATCTCTGTTTCTCAGTGCGTGGCCAACAGTGGGCGCTCAGTGACGGCGAGCGGATTGAGGCTCAGATAGGCGACGACGCAGGACTCAGAGCAGGTTGGTCTCTCTGGCAAATCAGGTGGAGGTTTAGGCCAAAAGCTGTGGGCACGGGGGGTGGGAGGCTACCCTGCCCAGGCATCTCGTGCACTTTTGTAATTCCACTTTTCTAGGTAGAGGGCCATGGTAATAGCCAACTCAAAGAAAGTACTCTCTATGTGCCAGGCACTGTGCTAGTCCCTTTTACATGTAATGATTCCAGCAAAATCACGAACAACCATGTGCACAGGTAGCCCTTGGGCTGTATTTTATGGATCAGGAAACTGAAGCTGAGTAGGAGAAAGGATGCAGAGAAAGTCACAGAGCAGAGGAGGAACTCAAGGAGTTTTGTCAGACACCCTTCCCTAGAGAGTTTCAAGTGAGTGGGTGATGTTGGTTGGAGGAGGGGTCAGGTGAGGGGGTGAGAAGGCTTTGGGGCTGATTTCTGGAGTCCTGGTTTCTGGGGATCCCTTGTCTCCCTGGTAGATTTCCTTTCTACTGTCCTGTGAGTGCCCTGCTGAGCCTCTGTCTCCTCAGACCTGACCTCAGCTCCCCCTTCATTGCCAAGGACAGGGAATCTTGTGGGGCTCTGCCAAGGACATGAATAAAATAGCTCCTGTGACTGCAGCCACACAAAGGTAAGCAAGGAAACGACTCTGATTTGACAAGCTGAAACCCACTCTCAGGTGGGAGACCAATCCCTGAACTTCCCACCCCTAAGGGCATAGGCCAAGATTTTTTTTCTCCCACTTATTGGATTAATTGCATCCTCATAGACAACCCTCCCATCCAGCTGCATTTACCTGCCGCTGTTTTTAACCTCAAAGAATGTCATGGCAACAAAGTTTGGAGGAAAGACCACAATGTCACTGTCAGAGAGATAGCAGCTTGCATCCCAACTCTGCCACTGACTAGATTTTGAGCAGATAGCTGGAGGTCAGCTTCCTCATCTGTGGAGGGGTGGGCATGAATTAAATCATGCAACAGAAAACTTACAAATGCATTAATTCACCTGGGGACTCGTGTGCTTTTGGAGGAAGACTGAGGCAAAGAAGCAGGAGAGCTGCCTTTCTTTTCTTCCAAGGGTAAGGGTGGACGACAAGGAACAGTGTTGAAGCTGAGGGAACAGACACTGCAAGGCTCAGAGACACATGAAGTCCAGTAGAGGTGCATCTTCGACTCCAGGGAAGGGACTGGGGGGAAGTACACCAAGGCTGGAGAGTTTAGGCCAATCAAAGCCATGTAAAGACTTACATCATAAAAGAAACAAGGAGTCACTGAAGGGTCTTAAACAAGGGAGTAACAAGACGTACTTACATTTTTATAACGTCATTGCACCGGGATAAAGAACAGAGTTCTTGTTGGGAGGCTGGGACCTCATCCCGTGATGGAGTGGCAGGGGGAGGAGGATATAGAGAAGATGACTGTGCTGTGTGCTCCTCTGTGGCTTTGGGTGAACCACTTCACCGCTCTACGCCTCGGGCATTTTCAGTCATTTACCGAGAGTAATAACAGCATCCTCACCCCAGAGTTGCCCATACTGAGCACTGGTAAAGTGGAAGTCGTGGTTCTGGAAACAGTACTACAGAAGCACTCAGGGAACACTGCTGTGATGGACGAAACAAGGAACTCCAGTTCTTTCTCATATCTAGCCCACAAAATATGAAGCCTGGGAATGGACAGCACGTGCAAGAAAAAGGCCCTTTGCAGAAGTGAAATCCTGGTTAAAAGTCACAGCTGATCCTGGTTGAAAGTAGGGAGAAAGTAGCCAGGCAGGGAGAGTTATTGTCTAAGGAGGTCCAGGCGTCTGCTTGGCGGGCTCCCCTGAGGGTTAGGACACAAAGAGCGTGTGTCCAAAAGGTGGCAGGTGGGTAGGGCCAGCAGGAGCCTTCTTCAGGAGGGTCAGGAAACAAGACCGAAGACCCCACCCAGGTCAGCAGCGAGGCTACCTCCAGTGTGGTACAGGAAGCCCAGAGAGCGAGCACAACCGGTAACGTCTGTCCTCCCTCCAGGAAAGGCACTCATTGAGTCAGGAGGGCGAGAGCAAACACTGTGGTTAGAGAAAATTTAAAAAAATAAATAAAAGCCTAACCAAGATGCAAAGGGGTAGAGAACCTTGCTCTGTCACATACACTCAAGTCTCATCGCTCAGACAGATGGCATGGGAGGATTCATTGAGAAATAGGAAGTTTGTATTGTTTTTGCTGATTTTCAAGGAATGTATGCTGACTATAGAACCCCCGAACAATCTATTTTGAGCACTACCTTTGTGGCAGGAACTTGGCACAGAGTTGTATATGTCTTTATGTCATTTACTTACCACCCCATGCTTATTGTGTAGATAGTATCATTCACCGATCTTACAGCTGATGACACTGAGGCTGAGAGGTTCAGTGACATTCCCAGAGTCACACAGCTAGTCCCATGATTTACCCTCCTAAGCCTCATTGTTCTGCAGTTGTTTAGGGCAGAGAGTAACCAGACCTTGAGCTCAGACCCTGGAGGCACACTATGGTTCACAAAAAAAACCCCTGGTTCTCCAAATCACTAACTTGCCGTCTCTGGGGAAACTGCATGAGCATGGGTCTCAGCACTCGTCTGTAAAACGGGGACAATAATCGTGCGTGCAGTGACTGAGAAGATGCCGTCAGCTAACATGTGCTGAAGGAACAGCGCCTGGTGTGATTACTGGGGGTAGCAGTGGTGTTCCTGTGCTATTTTGCTAGGACAGTGTCACATACCCTGACAAGGGTCATTAGAGGGGAAAGAATGGGTGTTCAAAGGCAGGCAGCCAACACCTGGGAAGCACTTGGAGAGTGCCAGGAGGACAGGAAGTGCTCATGACCATGCTTATCTGTTATGACTTACAAATCCTGGCTATTTGCTACTTCTTCAAGCTACGTTATTGTGGCTAAAATCTAATCATCTGGAGGCAGAGATTGTCAATAGTTCCACGTGTGTCCTTCCACACTTTGCAAACAAACACATAAACTTGTTTCTGTGGTTTTCACTTTTAAATACATGTAACCCCCACACAACATAGCACTTCTATAACAGGTTCGTTCAAACATGGTTCGAGAATTGGGAGAAACCTTTGTACAACACGGCACCCTATAACATGGTATGAGAAGTGGAGAAATCCCCAAACAACATGGAGCATAATAAGAGCTTTTAAGAGCAAAAAATATCTCATTCCAAATTAAGGAAGAAGAAAACATTATTTAATACATATTAATACGTTATACTTTTGGTGAAATTGCTTTAATAATTTCCCTTAATTATAAAAATAGAAAGTTTTTTTTTTGAATTTTTGGAACCAACCCCTCTTTTTTGTGCTAGTTCTGTTTTGTATAACACGGATTCTCATAACACGGCCTTTTTAGAAAACTAAAGCCGTGTTATACAGGGGTTACCTGTATAGTGGGCATGAATTCCGGCTTCTGCACATAGTTTTAGGAGGGCTCCTTCATTTGCCCAAACCTTAGTTTTGTCATCTGCAAAATGGGGATAATAATATCCATCTCTTATTCTGGTGGTGAGGACAGCAGATAGTCTGGCTTGGGTCCTCAGAGTAAGGGATACTGGACAAGTGACACATACAGTACCCTAGGTCATAGATATTGTAAATAATTTTCTCAGGTTATACCCCATTTTTTAACATGTTAAGGTGTAAACCAGGCATTTCCAACCTGTGACCCAGGACGGCTTTGAATGCTGCCCAACACAAATCCTTAAAACATTGTGAGATTTTTCTGCGACGTTTCTTTTTTAGCTCATCAGCTATTGTTAGTGTGAGTGTATTTTATGTGTGGCCCAGGGAAGCCAGAAGGTTGGACACCCCTGGTTTAAAGGGACTTTCATGTGTTGGAACAGCTTTGGGGATCTTGGAGGTATTGAGACTGGATTCCTGGGGAGACAGGGAAATGTTTCCATTTTCAAATTGAGGAATTCATGAACTAGAGTGGGCAAGCTTGATGGAAATTCTGGGAGAGTTTCTAGGTAAGAATGCCAAGAAAATGGTACACAGGGACGTGGAGAATAAAATAGTGATTGCAAAGAGGCACGGGGTTTCAGATAAAATCATAACACGCTCACCTAGTCTGTTGGTTTGTTTTTAAATGAATCCCTGAGGGGGCTGCTAGAGGTGCAGGGCATGTGGATTTCAGTGTGGCACTTACAGGAATCGCAACATGTCTTCGCGAACCAGTGACACAATATTGCCAGCATTACTGCTGAACAGAATCGTAACCGAACGACTATGTGCTGACAATGCTGACCAATGGATCAGTGTCAACCTGGAGAAACAGGCTCTGCTAAGGAGTTCTGGCTTTGGGCTTGTCCAGTTCAACATTTTTATCAATGTTTCATAGGAGAGCCTTGATGGCCCTCTCATCAAATCTGAGGCTGCGCCAAGGCTGAGAGGAAGAACAAATGGATTGCATTGCATAACAGAATCAAGATTCACAAAACTATCAATAGCCTGGCATAAAGGGAAAAAATAACGAGCTGAACTGTGCTGGAAATAAATCTAAAACATTGCCTCCATGTCTCCAAACACTACAGTGAGGGTGAGAGAGAGGAATGCCTTAACAGCAGACTCGCGGAGAAAAGGCTAAGGTCTTGTCTCTAGTAAAACAGGGTTAGACTGTTGGATCGTACTGAACTGTCAGAATAATGAAATGACACGTTGGGGTGCCCTGATAGCAATTTTTATAGGAGAGTGCCAGGCATACAGAATATGCTCGGCAGACGCTGTTTAAAATAAAGCATGATTTAATGTTTTTCCTGGAACGCTCTGTTGAGTTGTTCATGTATTCATTCAGCATGTTTTGGGAGAACCAAACCAGCCAGGCCCTGGGTGAGTGCTTGGTCCTCATCGGTGAACAAAAGCTCTTGAGGGGACTGAAACAGTTAGTGAGCGTCCGATATGTACCAGACACTGTGTGGAAGCTCAGACAAATACAGTTCCTGCCTTCCAGTTTCTGCTAAAGAAACAGATGTGAACCCATCACCAGGACCCAGAAATGTTCCACGCCCTTCGAGCCCTAGAAGAAGTGGTTCTGAGGAGCAGCCACCTTATGTCTGAGAGTTATCACACCTGGGACATCGGTGGGTTGCTATTGTTTTTAAGTGTGATGAATAGACAGGTGCTCATTCTTGGTTTCCACCTTGACGAATGTGTCTTGAGGAAGGGAACTAGAATTGTGGGTAAACCTGAAACCTGTATCATGTCAGGTAATAAAGAAGGAGCTTAGATTTTTTTTTTTTTTTTAACCTAAAGATGAGACATCCTAAGGGTAGGTCCTGCTTCATGGGCAGGCAATATGGAAATTCTCCTGTTACGTGAACTTCCACGTGCTGCATCGAAAGCTTTTATCTTGCACTGCTATTTTGCTTTGTGTGTGTAAATTACTGCTTACCTAACTGTGGACTTCCTGAGAGCTGGAAAAAAGGGCCGGACAGTGTATTGGGAAAATCACGGATTCAAAATTTGTTCTAATACCGAAAAGCTGTGTTTGTTTGGGGCAAGCTTTTCGCCTTCGCTGCAGCGCAGTTTCCTCCTGTGCAGTGAACGTGGTAAAGCTCACCCTGTTTCGCTGCTGTGAGGATGAGGACGGCGTGTGGGGGAGCGTCCTGCACAGGGTGACCCACAGGATGGACGCACGCGGGGCGGCGCTCCCTTCGCACTTGGCACTGAGGAACCGCACAGTTCAGTTCTGACTCCGAACACACCTGCTGGGTGAAGCACAGCTAGGACAAATGCCCATGGAAACGCTGTGGCCCGAGTCAGAGAACCCACGGCCTCTGACCCTCCCTCCTCAGGGCAGGGTTTGGCTCTGGGTTCTGCTTTTGCTTTGGTTTGGTAGCGCTCCCTGCTCCTGCTTAGTCCCTCTCTGGCCCCACGGGAGGGCCTGAAGCTCCTCGATCCGTGGGTTGCGAGCGCCCTCTAGAGGTAACGGAGGATCTGTCCTAATTGAGAGAAGTTAACGAGTTTTCTCTTGAGGCAGCTGCTAGCACGGGCGGGCGAACAGTGCCAGGAGCAGGAGCAGGTGAGCCCCGGAGGGAGAACTGGCTTTTTTTAACCCATTCCTCCCCAGCAATGCTCCTGCCTGGCTGCCATCTCTTAGCTATCCCAGGCTGCTCTGAATCCAATGAGCCAACCGGGAATCAGAGAAAGGATTCCCTTCTATTCCTGAGCACAGGGAGTTAGCTGAGGGTTCATCCAATGAGAGCCACCTGAATCTCTAGTGAATTCTGAGTAGGCCAATGGCTCAGGTGCAGAGTTAAACCTACCAAATAGAATGCCTGAATTGTCTCCTCTGACCTTCCAGGCAACGTGTCCTGCTCAGCGGTCAGAAGGGCAGCACGATTTTGTTCAAGCACAATGAATCACAGAAAGCATTTTTAATGATAAAATGCATCTTCAAATACTTTGTCTCCAGGTCTTTCTCATAGCCACTGCTTTCTCATAGCCACATCACTTCTGTCCCCAAACAGACTGAAAGAACAGCTTTCCTGTTCTGAATATAGAGGGGAAGAGAACCTGGGAGAGAGGTGTCTAGGGTGAGTCACAATGAGTGGAAAGACCTTGGACAATTAGCAAAAGTTATTGACTAACCGAAAAATCAGAACACTTCTATCCTTTCTGGAAAGAAAATGAAGACATACCCTTCTTAAAGTCACTGAGTGAGATATTACCAGATGGAATTTAGAACTTCTGACATTCAAGACCATAGTTTCTGTAGTCAGGACCATTAGCTTCGATTCAGATGTGCCTATAATTTACATTGACTTACTGAACAATTAGAATTTGCTGGGATCTGAGATACATGTGTCTCACTTAAAATTCTCATAAGAGTTTCACAATAATTTTGAAAGATCTGTTTTATTATCTCCATTTTATAGAGGAGAACACCGAGACCCAGGGCTCACCATTGGTAAGAGACCTAGTCAGGATGTGAACTCCTATCTTTCTGATTCATATCAATTCACGGTCATCACTATGATTCATTGAACATACACTGTATTAGGCATTTCAGCTGATGTTAAGAAGAGGGTAACTGAATCCATGCTCTCAAAGAGCACAAAAGCCACTGAAGAGGTCTCAGTATCTTGAGGAAGGGAGATTAGTTTGAACAACCTGAGCAAGTGCTTTCTGTGGAGGAAGAACTGGTGGAAAGGGCAAGCGATACTGCTAATAAAAACACAGTATTACTCAGCCATGAAAAGAAGGAAATCCTGCCATTTGCAACAACATGGATGGACCTTAAGGGCACGGCGCTAAGTGAGATAAGTCAGAGAAAGACAAATACTGCATGATCTCACTCACGTGTGGCATCTTAAAAAGCCAGACTCATAGAAACAGCAGAATGGTGGTCCCAGGGGCTGGGGGAGGGGTGAAGGAATTGGGAAGATGTTAGTCAACATACACAAACTTCCAGTAAGAAGATGAGTGAGTTCTACACATCTAATGCACAGCATTGCAATTACAGTTGACAACAGAGTGTTGCATACTTCCAAGCTGTTACGAGACTAGGTCTTTGGTGTTCCCACCACAAAATGAGATAATTATGTGACGTGATGGAGGTGTTAGCTAATGTTACAGCAGTAATCATATTGCAATATATAAATTGTTGAATAAACACATTGTACACCTCTTAAGCAATGTTATATGTCAATTATATCTCCCTTAAACACTGAAGCCAACCTTGAAAAAGTTCAATAACTGATGGGATTAAGAAGATCTTCCTTTATTGTTGTGGGCGGGTCTCAGCCTATCAAAAATGGGTCTTGTGGTTGGACCCGCCCTTGTGGTTCTGGTGGTTGCAAGGCACCAGTTAGCAATAACCATCAGGAAACTTTGAAAAAATAAAGATGTGTTACTTAACAGTACCTGGAAATTATATGGCTCACCTGGGGCCACATAGTGAGGTTGTGGGTAGAGAATTTTGCAGGCAAAACAGAACTTAGAAAAATAAACCTTATACTGTGTGGGTGAGCGAGAAAGGGAAAGAGGGAGGGAGGGAGAGAAACTGGATCCAATTCAGAAAGACAAGTTCCCTCTTTCTCCTCCCCAAAGTCAGATTTTTAGTTTTCCTTGCTTCCCGTGCATCTCCTTTTCCATCCCCTCATTACAATTCAGAGCGGGCTGCATAAGAGTCTCACAGGTTTCCCCGGCGGCATGATGCCATCCGCTCTCTCCCAGGAGAGGGACTGCGGAAAACACTTTACCTGCCATCAAAAACGAGCCTTCCCCCTTGGTGGGTGGACAGCGCCATCTGGTGTCCACAAAGGGGATCGCCGAGCAAAGATCCTTCTCTGACTCGCCTTTCCATCCAGTCAAATCCCAGGTGTGCCAACAACTATACTTATTGGCTATGGCTGTGAAAGCTTTCACGGCTGTCAGTGCTTTTAATGGGGCGCGGGGAAGGAGAGGTTGTTTATAGTGAGAGGAGCGTAGCAGGAGATGACGGTGGGTGAGCGGACGTGGTAAAAGGGAAGCTGAGAACCCCGTGAAACTGCTCATTTCCCCCAGTATCGCAAGCATTTGGGGTTTCTGTGAGTTGGTCCACAGTTTCCTTTTTCCAGAATACTTTCCCCATCAACTCCTTCTTTCTGCACCTACCACACCCTTTACCGGTTCCCACTTACACGTGGTCTCAATGCTCATGCACATGTCTGGCACGTGGACTCTAGGTCCCGGAGTGACAGACCATGTCTTATTACTCTTTATGTCCCCGGGGTTGAGCAGGGGATCTTGCAATTAATATCAGTGGGTCCGTGATGGAATGAAAGAGCTAACGAACAAATTAAAAGTATTCAGTTTGTTTTTAAAAATGAGATTAAAAGCCTTTTGGGGGCAGAAAAATCAATGTCATTTGGAGAGGGGAGAAATACAGGAACTGTGAGGCTGGAGAGAGAGTGAATTGTAGGAAAATGACTCATTTTACTGCTGGAGAAAGAGCTATTTGTGTAACGCAAAAATTAATATAATAATGATCATTATCCTCAGTTTTTGCTGGAAGCACAAGATAGCCGCAGAATAGCTTATGTTGAGATTAAAGGGATGCAAATTAAGATCACTAAAACATTTGCATTTCCTGGAAACCTAAGGTTTCTTGCTTGGAAATGCCTCATTTAATAGACTTAACAGCCTCCCAGGGTAGAAACCTTCAGAACATCTTCAATTCTCCCCTTTCCCTAATTTCCAAGGTCGAGTGCTGTTACCCCAGAAATGTCTCTTCAATCTAGCAGCTCCTGTCCATGCACACGGCGCCAGCACCCTTGTTAGTCCCTCCTCATGTCTCACTGAGAGGATCCTGGCAGCCCCCTACCCAGCTTGGCCCCAGTTTTCCCCTTTCCAATCCATCATCCATCACTCTGCTAGAGGGGTCCTTCCAAAACACAGACGCTATTACGACACTCCCCACCTGAGTATTCTCAGGGGTCTGAGAGCAAACTCCTTGGTGTGGTGGCACAAAGGACTCACATGATCTTCCTTTTGCCCACTTCTTAGCCTCGGGCCCCACCACTCTCTGCAATGCTGGGCATCATCCACAGTTCAAGAGCTCCCAAAACTAGTCACGCCCTTTCCGACCCCCAACACCTGCACTTCTCCATGCCTTTGAACGTGCTGTTGTTTCCTCTGCCAGGAATATTCTGGCATTTTGTTGTTGTTGTTGTTAAAAAAAAAGACCACATTAGGATCTTCCATTCAGACCCAGCTCTGGGAAGAGACTTACCCAACTTCACAAAACAGTGGTGGACCCTTCCCGTGTCCCCACAGTGCACTGCTCATGCCCTTAACCATGCATTTTTCAAGCCTCATTTATAGAAATTATGAAGTTCTGTTGAAAATATCTTGGTCTGCTCCCCACTGTCTGAGAGCAACTTAAGGGGTGTATAAAGCTTTGGTATCCTTGCAGGATTCATGTTTAGCACAGGGATGGAATATAGCAAATGCTCAAGATACATGTGTGAAATGAATTTTAAAAATAACTGAAAATGAATAAAGGGGAAAGCGTAAACGAAATGTTAAGGGGAGAAAAATCACTTTTACCTGTCTCTGTAGCTCATGGTCACAACAATGTCCACAGGTCCCACACATCCCTCCATCTTTCCCCACAATTTCCAAGCAAAACAATACTCATTCTTTATGATGTGGCTCAGATGCTCTGCCCTCAAAGCTCCTGTCTGTGATTAATCAACCTGCAGCCCTTTGCTTCTTGGCAATGATTACATGGCACTTGTCACTTCCTATATTTTACGTTTTAGTTTTTATTTGAAGAAAAAAAATCAAGGGACTGCTATGTGCCAGGCACGGTTCTAGATGCTGAGCACACAGTGTTGAACAAAAATAAGTCTCGGGAGTTCCCTGGTGGTGTAGTGGCTTAAGGCTTCGGTGCTGGCGCTGTCGGTGCTGCAGCCTGGGTTCGATTTCCAGCCAGGGAGCTACCCACATACCAAAAAGCAAAAAAAAAAAAAAGGTCTCTTTTTTTTGAAGCTTGTATTTCAGTAGAAAAACAGTACATATAGAAACAAATGAAAGGTTTCTGTGCTTCAAGGACAATTAAACTGGATCATTTGCTATAAATAGTACCCTTTCAGGATTCTCATTGGCAGGCTGCACAAAAGGGGGGATTATTAAGCAATATTAATCCACAAACTCACTGGAAGGCTAAAGACACAGTTCTGGTCAAGCTTCTGGGAATACCTCCCAGAGTCACACTGAGAAATTGCCTAATAAGTGACCTTCTGCTGTTGCTGATTCCAGAACCACAGGTTGATAGGGCCTCATCAAACCCTATTTCTGTTGCATCCAACCCCAGAACTAGGATGCATGAGCAAAAAAATTAGAAACTTCTAGTTTATTATACACACAGAAGGTCGTTATAAGATTTAGTACTACTATCTCCAAGAGGAAAAAACATTCATTGAAACCTAACTAAATTTCATGACTTTTTAATTCCGTTTCCCCATGCAAATGTTCCCTTTCCTACCACTTTAAATATCTACAGTTTCAAACCTTTAAAAAGCAGTTTATGCTTTCAGTGACTTCCCCATAGTTTCCCCATTGGGCGCTCCATTCTTTCTAGTTCATGCTAGATTAGTATTCCCGATCCAAAAGCATTCCCAAACAGCTCTCATTTACGCACAACTTCTTGATTACACGCCAGTGACCTTAAATGTCCACTGTCCATCATCTGTCCCTTTTCTCTGCTGTGACTCCACGAATACTCTTCTTTCTGCCTGCACTGTCTTTCCCTCATACCCCTGCATGCACAAATCCTATCTATCCTCCGGGACCCAGGTCGCAGATCAGTGCTTGCACGTGATCTCGCACTTCTCCAAACACCGGGAACACTGCGGCTCCTCCATTCAGGGTGCTTAGGCCTCCCCGCCTTGTTGTCTACACCTGCCACGAGCTCCTCGGGCGCAGGCTTCATAATGGGAGGAGCTACGCTCACGTGCCAATCACAGAGCGCCGGCGGCCGCCATATTGGTGCAAACGGACACGAGTCTGGGCCTGTTAGGACGGACTTTGCTTTATGGCGGCGGCGGCGGCTTCCTCACTGCTGCCATTTGAGAGAGTAAGGCCACATCTCTACTCACCGAGGAGACAGCTTCAACGCAGCAGCGACAGCTGTCAGTTGCACTGTTGGCGGCTTCCAGGCCTGAGAAAACTTGCTTTACAGCAGCGGCCACACTTCTGCCTTTTACTACAATAAGGCTGCGTCTACCCTGAGGCGACTTGCCTTAAGCAGTGACTGCACAGCTGCCTTTTATCGCAGTGCGACTGCATCTACCCTGAGGTGACTGGCTTTACAGCAGCAGCGCACTGCCTATTTACTGCAGTGTGGCTGCGTCTGCCCCGAGGCAACTTGCTTTACTGGCAGAGGCCACGCTGCTGCTTACTGCAGTGTGGCTGCGTCTGCCCCGAGGCAACTTGCTTTACGGCAGTGAGCACACTGCCTATTTACAGCAGTGTGGCTGCATCTGCCCCGAGGCAACTTGCTTTACTGGCAGAGGCCACGCTGCTGCTGTTTACCGCAGTGTGGCTGCTTCTGCCCTAGGGGAACTTGCTTTACGGCAGTGGTTGCACTGCCGTTGTTTATCGCAGTGCAGCTACATCCATGCTGAGGGAACTCCCTTTATGGCAATGGCACTGGCAGCCGCCATGTTTGCGCCTTGCTGTGGTATGTGGGATATATTCTGAGGAAATTTGCCTTGCATTAGGGTCACCAGCAGCTGCCATATTTGTTACTCGGATTGTATTCCCTGTGTATTCTAAGGGAAGTTTCTGTAAAGCGGTGGCAGCAGCTGTGGCACGGATGCGGCCGACATGCCTGAGGCCATGCCTTTCCGAAGGAACTTGCTTTACGGCAGTGGCACCAGGCAGCCTTCTTGGCCCATGGGGTGGTAACTGGTGTCTGTAATGAGGGAAATTGCTTTACAGCGGAGGCACCAGCAACTGCCATATTTGCAATTCAGGGTGAACCACAGGTCTGTTTTAAGGGAACTTGCTTTATGGAAGTGGCAGCAGAACTATGGTGACTGCTTCCTGGAAATCACACACCACTGCCACAGGAATCACGTGAAATGACATGCGGACTAGGGGGAACTAGTGGGTGGTCCTACAGGAAACACGTGGGAGAATGTAGGCTGTTAGTGACTCCCGTCCTAAAACCTCAAAATAAGTAATGCCAAAGGAGCAAGGCAGAGCCATGAGCAGAAAAATGGTCCAAGAATTTGGATAGTGGGCAAAATCCAGATCAAAAGAAACAAGATGCCCGGTTGGCATTTGCCAGTGGTGCCCCTTCCCCAAGACACTTTTACTTCCATCTACTGGGAAATGGTCCTCATGTGTTGACTTGACTGGAACAAGCCGGTTTATTATTATCTGCTGGCAATGGCCACACTCAGGTGCAAATGAACAATGCCTAAGGTGGGAATGATGTCTTCCCGGGTTGCGCAGTACCCAATCTGTCCTAAAGTCACAGCCAGTAAAAAACAAACAAACAAACAAACAAAAAAACTTGGTGCCATGCACCATATTAAAGGAGAAGGGGACACCCATACATCAAGTCCCTTCTTCTCTCATCCAGTAGAAGCGGCCCTCATGTAAATCAGCCCCTCAGGGGTTACCAACCTGAATGGCCTTGCCCTGTCTATAATTCAGTTTGGGCTCAAGGAACCATACCTGTTGTATCTTCTGAAGCGGTCCAAGTTTAGGACTCTGGTACCAGACCTTTCTCAGAACTACCAAGTACCTGGCCCTGCAGCTTATTATTGCTAAATGCCAGTCACTTGATCCCAAAACCATTCACAGATGCTCACGTGGCCCATGGGTCAGCATCCTTGTATGATCACCACTTCAACACTCCTTGCTGTGCAACAGCCTAGACTCGTGGGTGCTCAAAGATGGTTGAATGAATGGATAAATGAAAAACTTCCTTATGTGTGTATATAGTATAGCTTCCTCCCTGAGTCCAATGTGCCTAAAATTCATTTATTCAGATATTACCTTCATGACATTTTTCTTACCCATGTCCTGCCAATATTGTTATATTCTTGGTATCCTGAAATTGACTTCTCTTTTTTCCTGAAATGTTATGAGTAAAAAAAAAATCTTAGTTTAAGGGGATGCTTTGTATTCTAAATGAAAAAAATAGTATCTCAGTATCTTTGTACTATAGTAAAATGTTCAAACTTCATGTCACTGAAAACCATGCTATGCATTATCTACTGTGCAAATATCCTAATTTGGGAAGCACTGACGTAGGTCCTGGGTTCCACCGTGACCTCAGTCAAGATCCAACCAGCTCCCTGGTGCCAGCTGAATAATGCATCTGATCCCAACCTGCAGGCCTTGACAAAGGCAGTACAGATTGTGACACTTATTAGCAACAGTACAAAGAGAGCTGGTGTCTGAAAGAACCAGGAAAGGTAGGCCACAGGCTCATGGGCTGTCACCTCCTGTCAAAAGAAGACAGAGTCAAGCCTGCCAGCCAGAGAAAATGAATCCAAATCATTATTCAGAGTCATTTGTCTGGAAGGGGAAAGAGATGTTTTCTCTTCTTTTGCAGGAAATACTGAGGTGATCATGGACCCTACTGGGTGGGCAAGCGCCTTCCAGGTCACTGGCTAGAAACCCAGATAATGCCATACTCCACAACTTCTTGATGAAGTCCCCTCAGCACAGATTGTCAGGGTTGTCAACTGGCTCATTGTGAAAGCTTCTGCTCAGCCACACAACAAAAGACACTGATTTCTTACATCAGCTTAGTTAATAGGTAAAAGGTGCCCCTGCGTGGTAGAGCCCTGGGCATGATAGATACCTACCAGGAAAGGCAGCTGAGAGGGACTTGCTTAATTAGCAAAGCCATGGAGGGTCCTATGGGCCTAAGAGCAAGGCTGGAGGAAGCTACCACCCTCTTGGTTCTAATTTTGGGGTGCCTTAGGATACCTCAGTCCACAAAGGATCATAAAATAAGAAAACGATCAATGATTGCATCAACAATGTGCCAGGCACAGTGCTGCCTGTTTTAAGGACAGACACGTTATGTCCATCTTTTACAAAATTTTAGAGTAAGCCTTTATTTTAAATAATTAAAAACTATAGACTGTCACCTACAGTTTACTGGAAGGCCAGGTGTTGCTGAGGAGACTGCTGGCTAACTCTCCTCTTGGCTGTTTTCTGAACTTAAGTCTGTTCACATTGGCTGCCTCAAAATCATGTCTCCATAGCACCAGCAGCCTCTTGGGGCCACATTTCACATTGCCACACACAGCTCATCACTGGAGTTAATTCAGGATCCTCCTTGAAGCACAGTAAACACAAGGTTGTCATGCTGGATGTGCTTTACCATAAAGTAAGGATGTTACATTGCAACTGAACATCTACTGTCACTGCTTCTAGGACACATCAGCCCTGCCCCTTCACAGGAGGCTCTTCCTGTCACCATGACCCACAGTTGCTGATCTCAGGCCATAACGTGGGGGTTCATTCATCTACCCAGATAAGAATCCTATTTTAAAAGTCCTATTATATTTTTGGTCAAGATAGTGGAGTAGTAAACACTGTGCTTACCTTTTCTCAAAATCACATGAAAATTACAACTAAACTACCGAACAATCATCATTGAGAATTGCCTGAAATCTAGCTAAACAGCAGTCCTACAACTAAGGACATACAGAAGAAGTCACCTCGAGATTGGCAGGAGAGCTGGAAACGTGGAATGGTCTGGTCCCACCCACATGATACCATTGAAAATTACAAGGGATATCTAGGCTGAGGAAGTCCCCTCCAGAGGAGCAAGGAGGAATCCCAGCCCCACACCAGGCTCCTGAGTCCAGGGTTCCCATGCCAGGAAGAGAACTTCTGGCTGTGAAAACCAGTAGAGATTATGGCTGAGTGAGACAGAGGGCAGCTGGAGGCCCATGGCATGTTCCTCTTAAAAGTCTCACACGTGGACTTACCCACGGAGGGACTCACTCGCTCTGAACTCCAACACTGGGGCAGCAGCTTGACAGGTGCCAGGGACATACAGGAATGGAATTGTCTGGCTTCAGGATGAGGGCTGAAGGGGCAGCTTTCTCCTAGACAAAAGTTTCTTCGTTGAGCCCTCCCTGCACATGATGTGCAGACACAGATGACCGCCATATCTGTTTCAACCAACCTGGCTAAGACTGGTAGCCCTGCCCTGGGGAGTCCCTAAGACTCTGCCCCAGTGATTCCCTGAGACTCCACCCCACCCAACTTATAGGACTTCCTTACTGCCACAAACACTGGCTAAATTAAAACTAGAAAAGAATTTAATGTATAGTCTTTTAAATAGATACACTTTTCTGTCACGACAGCCACATGCCTGGCCTTATGTTGAGCTCAAAAGGAAGAAAAATAAATACTTAGGTGCTAGAAACAAAATGGAAAATTGAGGCAAGGTTGTTAAGTAAGAGATGATAAGCAGTGGTCCACAGAGTGACTGGTGTTAAATATAAGTTATATTTATGCTAGGGACTGGTATTTTTATAAATACACAAGGGCAAGAGACTTGTCTTTGAAGAAAGAGACAGTAAGGAGGAAAGGAGAGAGAGAGAATGAGCTTTATCAGAGCATTTTGCATAAAGTTCAGGACCTTGAATGATATTCCATTCATAAAAAGGAGATAAAACTTCATTCTTCAGCTTGGAGAAGTATCTAATTAGCTGTGGGTGAGAAAACAAAGTCACTATAAGAAACAGAAATATCAAGCCTAAAACACACATGGTAGGCGATCTGAATTCACATTAATATCATAATTCTGAAAACCCTAAGTAGGAAATAAAGACAAAATTTGTTTTGGAATTAGTGTGACCACAAGAATCTTAGCCACTACAAATTCCAAAACTGCTCTGTAAAACTATTTCCAGGACACATGACCTCCCACAGAAACAACATCATCATCTGAACATGAGCTCTCATATAAAATTATTAACTAAAAAAACAAAATTATCATGAAGGCTATTTAGCAAGTAATAAAAAGGAGAATTAGCACTCATACAAAGTGGAAAATATAAAACAAACTGAAAAGAATACATGAAATAACAATATGTAAAACAATTAGAGACAAAAAGAGAAAACAAGTCATATTTTAAAAAGGAGCATGAACAAGAGAATATACAGAGTAGAAAAATAATCAAATAAAATTTTGATTAAAATAGTTGTTAAATAAAAAAATAGTTGTTAAAATTGTACACAATGCGGTGAATTGGAAATAAGATTAGATACAGCTGAAAAGAGAATCGGTAAGCTAAAAGATAAACCTGAAGAAATAAAGTAGTTTGTGTCACAGAGAAATAAAATTACAAAGTATTTTTACATGAGGACATAAAAGGAAGGTGTAAAATACATCTACAAGAATTTTCAGAAAGGAGATATGGCTGAGAATTTTTCTGAATTGAACAAAGATGGCTTGTAAAAGCACACTGAATCCTAAGAAGAACAAATAGAAATCAGTATCAAAGACAAAATGAAAACCTTAAAAGCACGAGGAAGAGAGATTACCTGACAAAAGAATTACTATTAAAGCAACATCAGAGTTCTTATAAACAACAGCAGAGCCCAGAGAACTGTGGAATATCTTCTAAGTTCTTACAAAAATAACTTCCATCCTAGAATTTGATGCCAGCTGTCAACAGTGGTGAAACATGGCATTGGCTAGCATCCTAGAGCAAGTAGGTCCAAGGATTAGTCCTAAGCCTTGTCCTCACAGAGCAGCATATTTAACACCCACAGTGTAAGCCAGTATTTGTGGACCTAGAATTTCCCAAAAGAATATAAAAGCATCTTTTTCTTTCTGGAAAAGAAAGGAAACCCATGGCAGATACATTTGGGCTGATTTTAGATTCTTAACCTACTCCGACTTCTGAGAGCAAGGCCCTTCTCGGGGACAGGCTGGGCTTATATTGTGGGCAAGTGACAGATCTGACCTGAGAGGCTTTGATGGAAGACACACATTTGTCAGGATGGGTTAGGAGAAGGTTGAAATTGTCATAGATCTCAATAATCTTACAAAATACTGAATGAAAACAGGTAACTACATAATCATTATAAAGTGACCATGTGCTCTAAAGGAGGGAAGTGGGGTGCCATGGCCACCCAGAGAGTAGGTGTCAACTCCTCACTGTCGATAATACAGACTTAGCTTGGCATTCTAGGTCTTTCACCTTCCATCCTATCATATTCTCCAAGATTATCTTTCACTACTCCCTAAACTAACCCTCCCTTCAAAATGGTTGCAGTGTTGACTAACATTTGAAAGTAAGTCACATTTTCATTACTACATATTTAATAAGTAGTGGTCGTTTGTTGGTTGCTTAGTTGAGTGGTTGAAAAAAACAAGTAATTATATGTCTTTGTCTTAGCACCTTAGTTGTGCTAATCCACTGTTGATAGATTGTAACACCAGATTGTACGTAGAAGGGGAAATCTTCTCTATCATACAAGCCACATGCCTTAACCTACAGGTGTGACAACTTTCATTAAAGCAATAGAGTACGGTACAGGAGTTTACATGCAAGCTTTGGAGCCTGGTTTCCTGAGACCTACTTCTGACTCTACCACTAGCTCGGCGACCTTGGGAAAGACATTTAATTTCTTTGTGCTTCAATACCGAACTATAGGAATAAAATTAAGACATAGCTCCTGGAGAATTTGCAACAATCTAATAAAGCAATATGTGTAAAAATGAAATGTGCCTGATACATGGCATATAATCAATGTAACTTAACATGGATTGCTTTAATTTTTAACATCACACAGAACAAGGAAGAAACAGCTGCCCTTCTACTTACACATTATTGCAAGTTAAGAGAAGGGTGTCTAAATGAAGATTTGGAGAGGACCATAAAATCTTCCAGTTCTCTATAGTTCTACACTGACACATAAAATATCGAGGCATTCCTCAGACGAGGCATCAGGTCTCATGTTTCTCTATCCACCACTCCTTCCATTAACACAGTCACTGGTACAGCCCAAGTTTCCTGGCTCAAATCCAGCATGTTCATCACTTTACTGCTATTATTACAGCTGCTACTATTAATATTGACACTGCAGTGGTTACTGTAGCTATTATTACAGCCATAACTAATGCTGCTGCTGTTCTGCCCTCACTGTTTCACCACCAGAAACCATTGATGCACCTACTTTGTGCCAGACCCTTAAACGTGTTACCACTCTTCATTACAGTCACTCTTCGAGAGATGTTTTTATCTCCCCATTTTACAGATGAGGAAATTGTTAAATAACTTGCTCACCACTCAAAACCACTGAGCAAAAGGGTCAGGGTTCAAACTTAGATCCCTCTAGTTCCCCAAACTGTGCCTTTTGCCCTTCACCAACCTGCCTCTCTACCCAAAATGTATTTGAACACAAAAGAGCAGATTTTTAGCAGAGTTTTACAGCTATTTCTCTCAGCCTGCAAAATACATTGTTCCCAGTTGCTGAGCCTGACAATCGGTGCCAATTTGTTAAAAGACCAGTGGCATTTTAATGATTAAGGAAAAGCACAGGCCGAGGGTTTTTTCTACACCCAGCAGCTGCCTCTGTCTCAAGAACTGTAATAATATCAAAGTGGCGCACACCCACTGAATTGCAAGGTTTCCTGCAAATGATAAGTTCATGGACGTCATCTGGGGACCAAGGACAGGATAAACTTTGTCTTGTTCATCTGCAGGGAGGAAGGGAACAAAAATAATGACCACGATAAAACCACCAGGGGGCTGGGAATCTGGCGATGGATGGCCTGCAGATTAGTTTAAGACAAGGCCCGTCTTCCTTCTGGTATTTGCAAAGCTTTGGACTTCTGCTTCCTCACTTTGGCTCGTCTGTTCCAATGGTTGGCACGATTGTTTTGATGAAGTGCATCCCTCAGTGACGGCCTCACTGGGGTGTAATGGACAGAAACGCAAAGCTGTAAACGGGAGGAGAAAGTTGGGCAGCAAGGAAGCCACAGATAAAATGGGGCCTGTTCACACAGTGGGGTGAAAACCCGGAGTGTGACGGGACCCATTTTGCAAACTGCTTGACTTCTGGGCTCATAAGTCTTTCAGAACTTGGCAGTCGTGCTTCAAAACGGTGGAGAAAAATGAGAAAGTGTGGGCACCAAACACAAGCCACCTTGCAGAGCGCGGGAAGCTAAGGCCTCCTGGGATGTTTCCGCGCATCACTCCCCCCAGGCTGGGGGTTCACAGGCCTGGGAAACCTCTGCAGAGCTTCAAAAGCAGGATGTGCTTTGACTCCTGCATTATGACAACTCATTTGAATTCTCAAACGGTTGCCGAACCTTACTAGGAGCTGGTTTCCTAAGGCAGGTCCAGACACCTGAACACACAAGGGAGCAAGGAGGAGCTCTAGGCAGAGAGAATGTAATGAGGGGGGAGGAGAGGTAACCTTGCAGGTAGAGGGAGTTGCCTCAGTCAGGTAGCTGGCAAGCTATGTGGTGGTGGTGGTGGTGATAAAGTCTTCCATGAGACAACAAGATCCCGTGCCTTGGCCAGGCATGCATGTAAGGATAAAACATACCATTTGCATGATGACAAGTCTAAGTTGAGAATTCAAAAATAAAATTAGTCCAACCAAGATTATCGAAACTGCAGGATTCAAGGAGGAATAAATGTGAAAAGCCCAGGAAGGAACATTTCCACAATATGACGCTTATAGTTCTCTTTCCAACCCCAAACAAAAGGAAGTGTGAGTTAAATCCTGATGAAGTGGCGTTTACTGGGGAAAACTTACAAAGTACATGAGCAAATGAACTATTGTGATAATAGGAAAATTGCCCACCTTCCCTTCAAAGCTGGAAATAATACAACAGACCTAAAAAATGCTGTATGTATATTTAAAATGAATAAAGTAATAAGAAAATACAAATACTAATAAATGGGAGATGGAAAAAACAGGCTGATTTGTGTTTTTTCATTTTTTTTTTTAAATAGCAACAAATAGAACTTCAAGAAATGAAAACATAGCCATTGAAATGAAAAACTCAGTGGTTAGGTGAAAATCAGTTTAGACACAGCTACAGAGGGAGTGAGTAAGTGGGAAAATAATCCAGCCACATGCAGTCCCTATCCTGTTAGCTTAGGTACCTGTCCTGATTCTTCAAAGTTGATTCAGACGTTCCTTCTCTGAGTCCTCATGAGAGTGCAATTCCTCATGGTGGCACTCAACACATGGTGCTCCTTGCAGGCAGGGACTGGGTCTTCCTCACTGTTGAATTGCTAGCATTTAGCACAGTGCCTGGCACACACAAAGCACAGGGATCAATAGCAGAACAAATAGTAAGGGGACATTTTCCATATGTCCATGGTGTACTCCTAGGGGATGGGAACCCTGACTCATTGACTACCTCATGGCATTCACGTGCTTGTGGTGCACACAGGTGATGCATTCTGTTCCCAGCACATGTTAAAAATATCCTTTATCCAAATTCAATGTATATGCACCAATCAATCTTCTAATCTTCATGCACTTCCCAAGTAGATTTCTTAAACTGGAACGGCAATGTGTTAGCTGGCTGATACATTCTCAGCCTGTTGGTAGATAGATTGCTCTCTGTAAATGAGTATTTTCGCTCTCTACTTTTCAAGGCAATTTTATATAATTTGCATTGACAAGGATACAATGTCAGACCTCCTCCTGGGAAATGAAAGAACTAAGTTTTTCTTAGACTTTTTTTTTCATATGCATTCCCTAAGGAGGGCAGTTCTTATTTCTTATGTTTCCTCCCCTCCGACCCACAGGGCATAAATAGTGTAGAATATTTTGATGGCACTCAATGAACATAAGTTGAATTAACACTTGGCAAGGCTGAGAATTAAACTCTAGGGACATGTATTAGTTTCCTAGGGCTGTCGTCACAAAGTACTGCAAACTGGGTGGCGTGTAACAGAAATATACCGTCTCACAGTTCTGGAAGCCAGAAGTCTAAGGTGCAGACAGGGTTGGTTTCCTTCTGAGGGCTGAGAGGAAGGATCTGTTCAAGGCCTCTCTCCCAGCTTCTGGTGGTTTCTTGGCTTATATGTGCATTACTCTGCCCTCTGCCTTCAGGTGGTGTTCTCCTTGTGTGTGTGTCTGTGTCCAAATTTCCCCTTTTTAAATAAGGACATCAGTCATATTGGATTAGAGGCCATCCTATTCCGGTAGGACCCCATCTTACCTGATCTAATTACACCTGCAATAACCCTCTTTCTAAATAGTCACATACTGAGGGGCTGGGAGTTAGAACTTTAAGACTATGGATTTGGGATAGAGATTTGCAGACTATGAGATTTTTTTAGCAACTCAAACACTCTGAACCTCAATTTCATTCATTCATTTAACCAATCTTTACTAAGCTCTATTTATTTATTTATTTTTTAACCAGGTTTTGTTTAAGATACTAGGGCTCTTACATTGGATACAACAGACATAATCACTACCTTTATAAAGCAGGTACTCCAGTGAGGAATAAAGTAAATTAAATAGCATTGAAGTAAGGGCAGTGAGGTGAAAATTACAGAATTAAACAGGAGCACAACACAGAATCACCTCACCTTGTTTGGGGATTTGGGTAGAGAGATATGAAGACTTCCTACTGAGAAATGATAGTTAAAGTATGCCCTTAAGGATACAGTAGAGTTAGCCAGGTGGGGAGAAGGCAGAACCAAGCTTATGGGGGTATCAGGAAAATTAAGTTGGATGAAATAATTTAGATAAATTTTATCCTCTTACACCCATTTACTCCTATGGAGTCAACTCTTTTCAATGCTACTGTCATTTATGGAGCTGCTTACTATAGGCCAGGACTCCATACTATATCTACCTTGTCATATTATCTAAGTTTTTAGGATAGTCTCAGGAAGACAACTCTTAAAGAGCTATCATCTTTTACAAAGTGACAAGAACGATCCCATTTTGGACTGAATTATGCAAAATGCAATGGGCAAACACAAAAAGAGTTAAAATCTTTTCTAAGAGTATATTGTGAAACTAGAACCCATTATTGTTACCATTACTTTATTAAGCATTTATGTCTGGACATAATGATTAATATATCCTGCAGTTTCATTAATATTCTTTGTGCTGAACTGGTGCCACTGAATCTGTGGTCCTACAAATACCTTCCTTTCGTTCTTACAAGAATTCTGTCAATTTAGGTATCCTTCCAATCTGTACTCCTCTGGTTGATTTTTAGAAACTAAATTCACACATTTCCCCGTGACCCTACAAAAATTTACTGATGTGATTTGGACACTTCCTTCTAGTCTGTCAGGATAATCTTGAGTCCTCATCATTTTCACATTAGCTCTTTCCCGGTTGGTTTGCTCAGCTTCCCTTCTGTGATTACAGCTGAGATTCTCCTAATAAGATACCAGCCCTGTTTTATTTCCTCTGCTTCTGCCGACGCCAGGTTCAGGAAACTAGAGGCACTGCCAGTTTTCACCTGTGTCAACCTTCTGAGAAGCTGCAGCCTAAGCATGATTCAGTAACATTTCTTCTCCTTGGTGGGGCTGACCATTAATCTTGCTCTAAGATCCTGGGATTTGGTGGCCCTGTTGTGACTTCTGGGTCCTTCCTTCTGCTCTGGTTATGTGGGCATCCTTAAGATGACATACTGACCCACTCGTATTATAGCACATCCCATTCCATATCCTGACCTCCCTGTGGCAGTACCCCATCATCCCGATCCATGTGCTGAGAATGCACCCCCTACCCAGAACAGTCCATGGTTTGCTGGTGGTTTGACGGTTTCAGAGATGAAAAACAGCAACAAAACAAAAACAGTTTTGTTCACATATTTGAAATGAATTATAATTAACTATTAAAAATCTTTCTATAGAAATCTTGTTTTTACGATCATTACTTTCTTAAAAAGTTTTATGTATGCCATATGGCCATCATAAAATATTTTACATCATTTACATCATTAGTGTGATTATTTTCATTTATTCAATTTTTATTTTTTTAATGTTAGTCTACAGTGTTATATTAAGTCCCAAAATGTTCTTTTAAAAATGTACCCTTGCCTTAAAGTAGTTCTTTGAATCATAAAAGGAATAAAAATAGTAATGATATTATAAATGTAAATTGTAGAACGATTCACATACAATATAAAGTGAAGGAAAATCCAAAATAATATTGTAAATATAAAGTATGGCAAGGTCTCCATACAATACAAAGTGAAGAAAAAAATCTTCAGCCAAACATGAAAACTGTCAATAGATGTAAAAATAAAATGTAAAAGATAATAAGTATCTGAAAATGTGTTTTATTGAACGCTGGCACTTCTGCTGCTCAGGGAGCTTTCAGCTTTGAAACCTTGCCAAGTCCTGGCAGATAGCCATGGAAATGCACCATTTCCAAATAAAATAGTGACCTCTTCAGTAATCCACTCACATTCCTCCCCACCCAGTTTTGTACCAAATAATGGTTACTAGTATGATGTAAGGGAATTTTATATCTAAATGTAAAACTGAGTTCAAAACTCCAGAGGCATTTTAAAAAAAATATGGACCAATCACAACACTGTGGAAAAGAGCCTATTGAACTAGTCAAAAAGTTAATGAAAATGTTTGCAAAATTTCTGGATCACATAACATTTTTTGGATATTACATATTATCAATGGTATAAAAAAGGAAGGCTAAATTACTGTGTGAATTTCCAGCCTATATTTCACTTCACTTGTAGACCAGACCACTTCTTTGTAGCGTATGAATCAACGACAACACACAGCGTTCTGAGAAGTGTTCAACAGATTTTATCACAGGAAGACTTTTTTCATTTAAGTTGAAATGATTTTGTGAGCCATGAAGAAGATGGTGCAAATGCACTGGGATCTATAGCAATAGTGCACACAGATTTTCTCTAGTATTTTATTCACAGAGGCTCATCCGCCTATTGAGAAGAAACAATATGCCTTGCCCACCCAGAGGTGGGAAAGAAAAGCTATTTACTGTGACTGAATCACAGGCAATGTATGTGCATCTTTTCAGCGTGATGTGTTGAGAAGTGGTTGGAGAAAAAAAACTCTTGTCTTTTTCATACTGACACTTAGTAGTTGATAAAAAAAAAATTTTTTTTAAGTTAGGGCTAAAAAGAAAGCCTTTCTTTGTGACTTGATTACTTCAATTACTTAGAATGGATTGATTTATTTCAAAATTGGAGTCAGTATCTTGAATAAACTGAATCTATCATTTCAGAGCTAAAGGATTATAATTTCTAATGTTCAGGATAAAATATTAGAATTTCTTAAGAGCGAACTGTGAAGAAATTCTTCAATCAGATGGCCAGTAATTCTCTCCCCTTGTCAGAGAAAGAAACTGATGATATATTATTGATGATGCTTGAAAAATCACATCCAAATGCTGCCACGAGTGATGTAGAAATATTTTTCAGAGATACAGTCAACCCCAGAATGAATTGGTATTCATCTTTCAAGTTGAAAATTACAATTTTGCATATGATGTGTTTAGATCTACTGAAACGTGGAAAGCAAAAAGTAGTGGTAACTCGATGCTCTCTGGGTCAATGTTTTTTCTGAAGATCCAGAATTATCTGGACCTCCTTACAATTACGAATTAGACTCTTCCAATTTAGAAGGACTAATGAGTGAGGAAATACATCGATGGTGGAATCTAGACCCAATTCAAACAACTCAGTATCAAGCTGGATATAGATAACCTGAAATTGGTGCCTTGCATGCAACAAATGACCCTGAGACGGTGAGACGGTCTGCAAATGCTGAGCAGCTGAGAAGCCGAGCTGGAGTTCTAACTAGGCTCCTATCGCTTCAGAAAGCGCCGGCCCCAGGGCATGATCCCGCTGGAGTTAACATCGTTCCTCAGTCTTGTCATTTCCTTTCCCCAAGATTGCAGCCTCGTCCCTGATTGTCGATCCATGACTCGATCTGATTGCTTGTCGTTGCCCACTGCCTGGGGCCTGGATCCCCCACCCCGTCCACCTCTGATGAGCACTTTATTGCCCCAGCACCCGCTTTGGCGGGTGGGCTGCGTGTTGCCTTAAATGCGCAGGGCTCACGTGCTCCTCCGGCGCTCGCTGTTAGGAAAGACACTTGTCCGTTACTCCTGGTGGGTCCTTCTGTCCTGCCTTTCACTGTCCCCGTTTATCGGGTCTGTGATTTGTGGAGAACCTGGGTGTGAGTACCCCGCCGCCTTCTCCCGTTTCCTCTTGGGATCGTGCCAAACGCAGACCGGGGCGGCTCTCACAGGGACAGTCCCGCCAACGGCCCGCACTTCAGGGCAACGTGCGTCAACCTAATTCTAGGGATTCGGCTGGCCTGCAGGTGTGTCATTTTAGGGGCATTTTGATTCTCCCCTTGCCTATTATTTTCATACCTCTCACCGCCTCCAAGGGTTGGAAAAGGGGGGCTGTTCCTTAGCTGCGTCCAAACTTCAATACCAGCCTCTATTGCCAGGTCACTTTGCTCCCCTGCTGTCGCACCTTGGTGACAGGCCCAGCCTGGCCTTTGAGCTCAGTTCCTCTCCCCACCAGCTTGGAAACACTCTGTCTGACCTACAAAGAAGCTCAAACTCTGGTGAGACTGACAACCAGTCAGCAGTCTCCATCTACGGTGACTTACCTGGTGATGAAAACATCTGACGACAACCAGCCAGTCCACGTGGCTCCATCTGTCCATAAGCTGCTTCGAAAGGCTGGCCGAAACCTTGCACCCCTATATTCTACCAGACTGGCACAAATACCAAAAATGGAACGAGGCTTGTATTTTTGTTAAGTTTCCTTAATGCTCCCAGGTGGATGGTAAAGCTAAATCTTATACATCTGCATAACCTCTGCTCCTGGCATGTATTGCATACTCAATAAGTGTTTTGACAAATGAATCAATTAATCAAATAAACCTTTGCTAACTCCTAATAATGATCTGAGTTATAACTGTTTACAAACCATTTCTGAAATAATTCTTTCAACTGTCTTGTTGGCACTCTAATTTCAAACTCATTAATACATATTTTGAGAATCCCTCCTTTTCACCTTCTTGGTAAAACAAAACAATATTTACCTTCCTCCAGTCTTCCAGCCTAACTTTGCTTCTCCATCATCCCTTGAAGAGCAGACATCAACCCCATCAACATAGACACATTTTATTAATACATTCTGTGCCCTGAAATGTAATCATCCTGGTCCTGAGAATTTAAATTCATTTAGAGCATAGTACCGTATTTTGCTGTGTATAAGGTGCACTTTTTTGCCCAAATTTGTGAGGGAAAAATAAGGATGTGCATTATACATGGGTAGTACTAATTCCTTATCTATATAAATAGATACGGAATTAGAATTTTAGAAATAAAAGAATTTTAATTCTTTTATTTATGCTTATGAGTTAAAAGTGTAACTCTAGAACTCAATGATGATATCCGTATGCAAAATAATACCCTGGAATATGATAATCGGTTTTCAACCTCTTGATGTGTCAGTAAACAAGCTCTTTAAGGCTCTAATGACGAGAGAGTGGATGCAGCCAGCTGGGCAAAATCAAGAAAGCATCCGGGTTTGTGACTGGATCCTAAAGCTGTGGACCAATGTCAAGAAGGCAGTGGTTGTGAAATCATTTAGAAAATGTGGCACCAGCAATGCGATGATGGAACTGAGGATGATGAAGCTCATCGGGATGAGGAAAGTAACTCTTTGGAAGATGCCAGTAATGTAGAAATTGAAGAAGATGATACTTCTGATGTTGACAGTTGCAAAGAGCTCGTGGCCTTCTGTGATGTGTAAATATCGGAAATTGGTTGTTGCCAGTACATAAACTTTCTTGTACCTTGTACCTGTTCTGTGGTTTGTAATTACTTGTTACATAAAATTTCTTGTACCACATTATGTTAAAAAATAAATGCTAAGACTTCTTTATAATACAAAAACGAGGACCTAAATATAGACAAATAAAAATTTGGATTAAAAAATTAAAACGAAAGACTTTTTCCCTGAAAGTTTGGGCTAAAAACATGGGGGTGCGCATTGTACACGGGAGCCCATGATACAAGGCAACATACAGTAAATGCTCTATTACTGGTATCATTTATCTTTAAGAAAGTGTTCTCTTAAACACAGCGTTTCTACCATTTATTGTTAGGAATGATTCCCCCTTGGCAGTAAAGCAAAATAGGAATTGAGTCATTTACTTTTCTCTCTTTCATGTGTTAACATTCTAATTTCTGCCCAAAGAAGTGAGTCTGTGCCCGTTGCATATTTCATTTGCAGTATTATTTACAACTTGCCCAGCCCCTCTCTCCCTGGCAATGTCCTTTTGGGTTCAGTAAATTGTTGTTGCTATTGTTTGGCTATGATTCTTTTCTGTATTTGGTACACAGGCTTTTATTCTGAAAAACAAAACAAACAAACAAACAACAACAAAAAAAGAGGCTAAGAGAAATGTTTTGAGGCCACTCCCTTCTTCTGAGAGCCCAGAGCCAGATTTAGGGTTTGCACAAGGTCATCATCTTCTTGACCACAGCTGATTGGGCAAGGGATGAACACCTGGGAAACCAGGCTCTCTCCCAGCAGTTTGGAGCCAAGGACGAATTGGTACTTAGTCTAGAGTGGCCACTGGAGTGGAGAATAGGACCTCAGAAGTTGTGGAATGGGGCATCACTGGACTGTACTCAGTGACTTGGTAAGAGGAGAAAAGACAGATGTGTAGAATGAAGTGGCAACAGCCCACCACGGAGATGAGCTCCTGATGGCTTTTCAGGTCCTTCAAAACCATGGAAGGGTAACTTTTTGACATTTCGGTCTTCCCTTGACTCTTGACGTCACACATAGAAAGCAACAGCTGCTTAACAACAACCCAGAGAAGCCACGCGGGCCTGTGGGCAAGGTCAAGAGTTCTCGAGCCAGGCCAACTGCCTTGGAAGAGTCTTCTATCCCTTCTTGGCTGTAAGACCCTGGGCAAGTGGCTTAGTGACCCTGCTGTCCTATCGGGACAATTGGGATAATGCTGCCTACCTCATAGGGTTGCTGTGACAATTAAATTATAACTGAAAGTTATTATAGTTAGAACAATTACCATCAAAGGAAGTGATAAATGCAAGTTGAGGTGTTTTGCTGTTTTGAAGAGCCAGTTCCTGGGATCATGTCCCATTTATTACTAGTACTATTTTTGCCTTGTATTTGAGATTTACATGACAGAGTTTAGAGCTGGGGAGGTGGGGTGAGGTCTTCCTTCACGCCCTGCTGATTCCATGCTGAGCTGTTCCATGTTACTGTCATTCCCAGACAAGAAGCCAGTTGTTCCTTACTGATCTACGTCAGGTCCAGAATGGCAGTTCTTACTGCTTCCTCTACCAGCTGAGCAGGGAACTCTCAGGAAGGCAAACCAAGAATTTTCCAGCTAAAGATGGATAGCTCTGGGGATCTTTCACACGTGATTTTTACACTCCTGGAGGACATTACAAGAGAGTCTCAGGCATGATGTGGACAACACCTGTGGGGACTGCCTTCGTTATTTAAACCATTCACAGGCCCTGGCACTCTTTAAAAATTGGTTGACAATAAAAACCAAAGGCAAACACTGATGAGAATTAGCTGGAAAGAACAGAGAGATAGAACACCAGGAGTGTGTGAAACTCCAACCTGCTGCTTTGCTGCTGACTCGATCTATGGTCCTGGACAAGCCACTCTGACTTGCTGGATTCTACTTTCTCCGCGTGGAAAATGAGGACAATCACCTCTCTTCTGGGTAGCTCATGAAACTGTCTGGCACGGTGCTTGGACACATAATTGAGTTCTGTTCAAATGCGTGCTATTGCCATGACCTTAATGTGCCCCAAATCCCAGCCTCTTGTTCCCATATTGTTTATTTTTCCCAGCCACACGGAAGGAAGGGGAGGAAAGGAAACCAGCATCCACTGAGAGGCAAGTAGGCGCCAAGTCCTGTGCTGAGGAAATTACACGTGTATTTTCGTTGAACCTCCTCACCAGCCCAGGTGGCCTGTATGAACACACGCATCTATTTCTGCGCTCATTTTGCAGACAAGGTTCTGGGAATTTGCTCAAATTCTTACAGTTAATAACTTTCAGAAATAAAATTCAAGTTCTAGGTTTACGCCAACACTGGTCTATGTTTGTATACACTGTACTGCACAGGGGGTGAGGGAATGAAGGGATGAAGTTCCCAGGCTGTCTTATTTTTTTTTAAGCAGATATTTGTTTTTACTTGTTTTCTTCAGTAATTGCGGTATCTTTGTGGCATGGCAAGAATTTATGGAAATGGAACTCCAGAGAATGTACCCATGTTGGGAATATGAACTCGATTTGCAATAAGCTATTCTTCTGTCATCCAGGAACCCAATGAGGTCCTAAGTTCATGTCACTCCTCTGCTCAAAGCCCTCCAATGGTTTCTCGTCCCATTCTGACCCGGCCCTGTGTATTCTGTCCCCTCCTCCCCTGACTTCTGGGGCCTTGCTACTTACCGTTCTTCCCCAGCCCATTCCGCTCTAGCCATCTTACCTGCTTGCTACTCCTCTAGCCTGCCGAGGACTCTCCTGCCTCGGGACCTGGGCATCAGCTGTTTTGTTCTGCCTGGACCATTCTTCCTCAGACACCCCCGTGTCTCACTCTCTTACTTCCTTCAGGCCTCTGAGCTTATCAGTGAGGCCTTCCCTGACAACACTTCAGCATTATCAGCACCCTCTCTCTCCACTGCCATTTTGCCATGAAGAAGAAATAGACCTCCCGCGGGCGAACACCCACCTCCCCAGAGGACACAGAAAGCCTTTTAAAAAACAACAACAACCCCAGAAAGCCTTTAAACAGCCCTTAATAGCACAGCCACAGGAAAGGCTTTAGAAATCATCGCAAACACGTTTTCCATCTTACAGATGAAGAGAAGAAGGCTCACAGAGGAACACTGACTTGCTCAAGAATGAGACACTGTGCAGAGATGGGTCTGGGAAGAGAATCCAAGTTCATTCATTTATTTATTCATCTAACAAATATCTACTTAGGGCCCATGATATATTAGGGCCTTGAGCTACCCTGGTGAAAGAAATGGTTTCAGTTCTTACCTACCTGCAGAGCCCACACCATGATGAGAAGTAGCCACTGAATAAATCATCTGCTATTCATACACAACTGTGAAATTCCACTGAGACAGGTGTTACAAAGCAGACATACTGGTGGTAGGAGAGCATGGTTGGGGGGCGGGGTTGGCTTGGACAGAGAGGTCCATGAGCATTTTTGGATGGAAAGATGCCAAAAATGACAACTAAAGACTGACTGACAGGTGGCTGGCTGGAGGAGCAAGAGACACTGCAGGCAGCGGGGTAGAGTGTGGTGTGAGACGAGGTTAGAAACAGGTAGAGGATAGAGCCTGTCCACCTTATGAGCCGCGATAAGAAATTTTATCTTTATCCTAAGAAATGCTGCAAGGTTTATCTGATTCCTATTTTCATTCCTTACCCTTAAGCACACTGACAAATAATGGTAAGAATAAGTAATAGAGGAGCCAGATTTTATTTCTATTTATATCCATGAACCATCCAAAGGGCAAAACATAAACTTGGAAACACAGTCCTTCTGTCCCCGGCCACATCGCACGTTCCTGGCCACCTAAGCAGCTAAAGGCCCTTTGTTTCTCCGTAAGCTTGGTTTGTGTGTGTACTGCACACGTGCACAAGCGCACACACGCACAGTTTCCATGCATTTCTTCCTTGTGGCAAACAATGTCTGGCCTTCCTCGATACAGAAATAGCATAGCTTATTTTGATTAATCCCATTTAACTCCAATTAGTTTCTCCATGTGGGTCATTTGATCTGCCCTTAGTTGGTGTGATATAATGAGCATCCTGGGGATTCAGTTGGGAGGTCTCTCCTGGTGTTATAAATGAAGTCCCGCCCTCTGGTTCCAAAACGTACCGAAGACCCCGGCGCAGCGTTACTAGCCGTTTTGGAAGGTTTGTGATATAACCGGTTTGCCTAGTTGAATGTTGCTCTTTGGTAGGAACCATGTTTCTGACATTTGGAGATTTGTTGACCTTGGAGACACTACCCCACGAGGGCTAACCTTCCGTATGCAAGTGAACTGATCCACAGCTCCTGTCTGCCACCACATCCTTGATGGAAAGCTTACACTCTAGGCCTCTGCCCTGTCCAAGCGTCCCAGGGCCAGGTACCAGAAAACTAGAGACAGCCCCTGCCCCAGAAATTTTTCCAACTAGCCACGCCTCAGCCTGCCTCCACCATGCCTTCCTGCGGAAACCACAATAAAGGCTCTTGCCCATTTTTCTGCCACTCATTTTGCCTCCTGACCCACCCTGGTGCTTCCTCATTTGGCTCTGCGTGTGTGACGTGCCCCCTCCTCCTCGGAACTGTAACTATCTTCTCAATGACCTGAATCATCTCCTGATCTGTTGGCCTCACCATCCCTGGATAATAATAAAAACCTACATTTTAAAACATCTTTCCTAGACTCTCTCCTTTCACTCCCTTCTGAGAAGACCCAGGTGACATCCTGCTGGTCTCCCGGGGGGTGTGCTAGTGGGAAGGTGGGGATTTCAGAGCCTGGCTGAGCCCTTACCAGCTGTAGGACTGTTGGCCTTTCACGTCACCTCCTGGACCCCTGGCTCCCCCATGCACAGAAACGGGGATCCCAGCATCGATCTGACAGGGTTGGCTGAGGACTAAAGGAGAGATGCAGGTGATCCATCTAGCACGGCGCCTAGCACATGGCTCCTGCCTAACGCACATCGTCTCCCGCCTCCCTTCAGGAATCGGAGAGCCTCCTTTGCTGTCTGCCAGTTTCATTGTTTGGTCAACCAGGCGTCTTGAAGAAAATCCTTGGATGATTTATGGTAAGCTTTTCAACCTTTGCTTCTTTTATTTGTTAACCTCCAGCCAACCAGAGCCTTCTATTTTTCCCCTTCATGAGCCCCCCGATGACTCTGACAGCCTGAGTGTGTTTTGATGAACTGCTGGGACCCCGCACTCACTCCAGCTGCTCCCTTGCTGAGGGCTCCCAAGGGCACAGAACTTGGAGTCAGACTCTGGCACACCGGTTAGCCACCCTACGCTTCCACTCCACGCCCTCGGGTGTAAAATCGGGCTACGTGCATGCCGCCGGTGTTTCGGGGCTGGTTTGTGAGGCAGATGGTATGACGTATACGAGTGTGGAGGGTAAAGGGATGTAACCATGTAACACTAGGAGGGACTAACGAGACATACAGGAGGCCCCGGGGGTTGGCCCTCTGTCCTCCTCCCTGTATCCTGTACTTGCCGACCTCCTGGTGTCCTGCCCGCACCATCCCAGGCCTCATGCTGTCCAACCCTTCCCTTCTCCCTCCCATTCCTGAGCCCTGGGACTGTGAGAATCCAGCCTTACAGACCTTCCCTTCTCCCTTCTCTAAAGGACTCACAGAGAAAACGTTTGAGACAAGGGTGGAGGAAACCACAGGGGAGATAAGAGGAAAGGATCACCTGTGCACACGTGCACCTACTGTGTCCCAGGTACTATCTCACGTAAACTTCCCATCCCTGGAAGGTAGGGATCCTCATGCCCTCATGACCAACGAGGAAATGGAGGCTCAGAGAGGTGCCATAACTAGCTGGGAAGTGGCTCATCCTGGATTTAAAATGAGGACTTTTTTGAGTTTGAGCTCTTGACTATGATATCTTGCCCTCCAGGCAATAAATATTTAATGTGCATCTACTATGTGCGGAGCATCATGCTAGGGGCTGAGGATATAGTTACTCTCAAAAGGACGACAACTTCCAAAGGGCCACCCTCGGGTCACGTTATAAAAGTGTCCCCGTTCATCCAGGCACAGGAAGGAAACACTGGCAGGGACGGCCAGGACTGTTCCTGGTGCTCGTTTCTATGCTCCTGCCTGACTGTCATGGCTTCCGCGTGCTCATCTTCTCTCCTCTGTGTCCTCTCTCATTGCCCCTGGGACTGAAGCCGGCACACACAGAGGGTTCTCATTGCACGTCGCATTTAATTAAAGAAGAAGGAGCATGCCTGCCCCACCGGAGGAAGAGAATGAACACAAGGAAGCTAAAGATGTCTGTCAGAGGATGGAGGGATTTCTCCTCCCGGAATGTCTGTGTCCAATGTATGCTGGCACCGCACCTGACATTGCCCAAGCCTGGCATTACCCAAAGAAACTTACAGTGAGCTTGCACTGAGTGTGCTGGACAATGTGCCAGCGATGGGACTGAGTGGTCACCCCTTCTCCCAAGGAGTGCCCAGTCCAGCCCGGAGAGAGGGGGTGATGGTAATCCCTTGGTTCCTGGCAGGAGGACTTCCGAGGTGGCCTTGAAGCTTTCTGCCCCCTCACGAGCATACCCTGTATAAGCCTCTCTCCTTGAGCATGGTCAGCTGCTGGGAAGATGATGGGGTGTTGCTCCCGTGGTTACGTCATGTCATATAAGACTCTGTCTTAGCAGGAGGGAGGGAGAGGTCCTCCTTCTGGCCTTGAGGAAGTGCACCGCCCTGTTGTGGAGAGGACCGTGTCGTGGGAATGGTGGGTGTCCTCTAGGAGCTGAGAGTGGCCCTGAGCTTACAGCCAGCAAGAAAGCAGGGCTCTCAGTCCTACGAGCACATGGGACTCAGTTCTTCCAACAGTGAACTTGGAAGAGGACCCTGAGCTCCAGATGAGAACCACAGCATGGCTGACACCCTGGCTGCAGCCTGGTGAGACCCCAAGCAGGGGACCCAGCTACCTCATACCTCGTCTCTGAGCTAAGAACCACGAAACTGAGCTAAGAAATGGGCGTTGGTTGAAGTCACTTAATTTGTGATCATCTATTACACTGCAATGGAAAACGGATACACTCTTCGCCAAAGTTATCAAATGCACAACGAGGGGAGGGTCTGTTGTAATCACATGCCATTTCATTCCCCATCAGGGAAGCAGGAGAGCAGAGTGGTAAACACAGTGAACTCTGGGGTCAACCTGCCCGGGTTTAAACCCACTCTGCTTGCTGTGTAACTTTTGGAAAATTACTTCACCTCTCTGCACCTCAATTTGCTCCTTTAAAGGTACAACGTGTCTAGTATTAAGAACAATACTTACTCTTCAAACCAATTTGCTACTGAACCTACTAAATGTAAAAAACACTTCGAACTGCGACTGGTGCACAGCAAGTATTATCCAGGTGCTTCCTAACGTTACTATCAAATCAAAAACAAAACAGAATTTGTGTTTAGAATCAAAGAAGGTCAATGGCCTCATATTATAAACATAGAAACTGAGCTCCTGAGAGGTGGAGTGTCTTGTTCAAGGGCAGGGGGCTCGTTCTAAGTTCACAAATTACTTTTAATCCTGAAGGTAAAGGCTCTTGAAGTCCAAGGATAAAAGTCCTATGCCGACACATTTATGGGAAAATCAAGGTCAAGAAAAGTGGAGCAGTTTCAGGCCGTTCCCTGCTGGGGGGGGGTGCGTTTAAATCAGGTTTACCAAGTACCCCCCTACTCTTGATGTCACCTCTGAGGAACGTGCCAGCCCCCCCTCCCCCCACCCACCACCACCACCCCTGCTTGTTGTCTGTGAACCTGCTGGAGTGCTCTGTATCACTTACATGACCTCAATATTCATGGGGAAGGGGACCAAGCTGCCCGGTTCTACCTCAGTATGAAATAGTCTTTGGGGAGGGTGGAAATATTAATGAAGCAGCTAATGGGGGGCCACACACAATGAAGTCCAAGAGAAGGAAAGAATTCTTGCTGTTTGATCTTTTTCCCGGTAGATCTGGGAAACTAAAATGGTTCATATTTATATCGACTCATAAATACTCGTATGTCCGTCCTAATCTACAAAGTGTTTCAATTAATGTTTCAAGAATGAATATACCTTAGTATTTGCTACAAAAGTTTTAAGTAAATAGAAAAACGATCATTTCTTATTGTCTGGCGATAAGGCACCTAGGTGGGGTTAGTGATGTCCTGCCGTAGGGTCCCACCTATGGGGCTGTCTAACAAATGCCTGTGCATACACACTGATGGTGAACCTTCTGAGTCCTGGCTTCTTTGACACTTATCTGCCATAACATTTTATGATACATAATAGGCTGTGTTATATCAATGCACTTAAAAAGTCACATATACATACATACCGAGTCTCTGAATTGGCCTGTATACGTATACCTATTTCTCAAACTAGCAGAACAACTGTCTGTGCTCTTCAAAAATGTCACTGTCAGAAAGTGCAAAGAAAGACCAAGAAATTGTTCCCAATTAGAGACAACGGGCAACTACAGTATTTGATGTTGGATTGGATCCTGGAATCAGGGGAGGGGGTGGGATAGAGTAGGTTACTTCTATAGAGACAGCAGTAGAACAATTGGCAAGCTTTGTAAGTAGACTGCACATTAGATGACAGTAGTGTATCAATGTTAACTTTCTTGAATTTGATCACGGTATGGTGATTATGTAGGAGAATGTCCTTGTTTTTAAAAAAACACATGCTAATGTATTCAGGTTTAAAGAGTCAAGACATCTACAGTTCACTTTTAAGTGTTCTAGAAAAAAATATTATAGATATGAGGCATACATGGCCAAATATTAACAATTGGTGACTCTCAATGAAGGGAATCCAAAAGTTATTTGTGTTATTCTTGTAACTCTTCTGTTTAAAAACTGTAAGTTTAAAAATCAACTACAATTTTATGAATGTAACAAGGTGAACCCTATCTTAGCATCATCTGTTTACTTTTCAGCTATCTCGGCGACTGTACATTACATGCAAGCTGACTGTGCCTGCTTCATGGTTGTACTCAGTGTTCATCTCAGAGATGTTCAATAAATATTTGTGGAATGCAGAAAGAAATAATGAATGCAAAGAGATTGTTCTGATGCCCCTGCAGCCCTTCCTTTAGGACCACAGCAGTGTAACTTACCGAGGAATCTGTTGAAAAGTTTTGTCCTGAGCAAGCTGTGAATCATTTCATGACATCATCCAGACTCACTGATCAGATGGTCTTGGTACCACACCTCAGGAACATTTCCCCAGAACTTCATTCCAGGAGATACTGTCTCTCAAGATTATCTGAATATATTGGAACAAACCAATGACCAACTCCACCCCAGATTCCCAATCAGAAACCCTACATTTTTGTGGTGTCCCTATGCTCTCCTCAGATATCACCAATCATTATTTGAAATTGGAGGGCACTTCCTGAGGATGTTTTTGTTACATGAAAGAAAACAAAGACCATGGTTATCTCTCTCACATTAGATTATATGGGTCTGAAACTTCTTAGAATCCATTTAGCAGATAACTGATACTTTAAAAACTTTGAAGGCATTAAATTGAAAAATTGACCCTTAGGATTAAAAAGCAAGGGAGAAAACGCACTATGAACCACAGGAAAATATGACATAAATTATGACATAAACTATGAAATGAACTATAAACTAAGACATGAATGACAAACTACACGAAGATCGACTGCATTACCCGATTTCAGTATCGCACGAGGAGACAGCAGCAAACAGTGGAAGGATATCAGATTTTGAAGTCAGCCAGATTTTGATTCAAATTCTGGTACCTCCATGATTTTGGGAAAGTCACATTTCTCTAAGGGCTGGTTCCATTAGCTTAATAATAATACTTTCCTTATATTAGAACATTGCTGTGAGAACCATAGAAGTCTAGGTTCAGTAAATGGTAGCTCTTATCCACACCAAGAGTGAGCAGAAGCCATGCCAGGGGGATTTTAATCACATTTCTTCCACTAACACAGAGCTCCCTAAAGGCCTGGTGACCACAAATGAAGCCTTAATTCAAAGACAGTAGAGTCTTTGAAAGGAACAGAATTAAAGTAGGGTCTGTCCTTTCATGATGGGGTACAAAGAAGCTATTGGTCAACTCAGCAAGTATGTGCTCTGGAAATCAGCTCAACACGTCCAGAGAGATCCTTGGAAGCAGCGCGCTGAGCTGAGGTCCAAGGGGGAGCCTGAAACTTACTGTCTCTACCTGTGCCAGGTAATCTAGGAAATGACCCAGAAGCATTATGGGAATCAATTACTGCCCCCAAGAGTAGATCCACCTGTCTAAGTATGATTATAGATTACCCAGGTCCATTTTGAATCAATTTCTAGAAAGTCCATGGGCATAGCAAGATTTGGAGCAGGTTGCTGTCTAGACTGCGTGTGTGAGTGGAGATGGATATTGAAGGAAGGAGACTGGAAATCTAATAATCTTGCTATAATATAGGTTCCAATCTTCCTGTCTGCCAATGTTGAGTATCTGTTTCATTTTTACTGGGGAAAGGAGCAGCACTGCAGTCTACGTGGCTTTGGATTCAAACAAGTCAGTCTGGGTTTCAATTCTGGTTCTGCCATGTAGTAACTGCGAATTTGGGGACGTCATATCCACACTGCCACTCTGCTGTGAGGAGTCAATGAGCTCATGAATGCAAAAGGTCTTTCCACACAGCGGCTACTCAGTAAATCTCAGCTTTCTCGGACACCGAGTGTGATGGGGGCTGAGGGAGAGAATTCTCCCCTTCCTCCCAGCTGAAAACCAAGATGGCATTAGCTTGCAAACAGCAGCGTGACCCTTTTACAAGCTTTGTCTACTCTAGGGAACTGATGTGAAGGAATCAGCACCCACAGCCAGTGCCTCTGCCCAAAGGGCTGCAGCTCCCCACACGAGCCGGGGCTCCCAGCCTGAGTTCATTCTGTCGGCTCTGCAGACCTCAGCTTCCATGTTGAACTTGGGCATCGGTCAACATCTGAGCTCCAGCCTTCAGTGAGATTGGCTTCCGAGGGTCTGGTGTCTGCTTTGGGGGAAATAGGACTTTCTCCTATTGGTGTGGGGTGTCAGTTTCTGACTTTCCTAAATTCAGTGTACACGAAGCTACATCATCCTCCAATTTATACCTATTGTCTCAAAGCAATTAGCACTTACTTTCCTTCTCGGAGGCGACCCAGTGTGGATGATACATTTACTCACTCTACTCTTAGAACTGCAAGTAAAAGCAAGGTGGCTGGGCATGATTCAGGTGCCATCAAACGTTAAAAAAAAAAGGCTTTAAGGAATTAAAAATTGGTTTTTCACATTGACGCACCAGCGCTACCAGCACATTTCACTTGGTTCAAGTAACTGGTAGCGACTAATTTAAAAGCTGCCTCAACACACCCATTTCAGTGGCTTTCTCTAGAGAAGGAAGAGAATTTCTGAGTGCCTATGTGTGCGCACAGCGGAGAGAAAAAGGCACAGCTGCGCTGGTATGTGGTTCACAGCTGGCTTTTGGGGTGGTGGAACCCTGATTTGTGGTGTTTGCTGATGTCCATGGTGTAACTACTCCCATCATGGCCAAGTTCAAGCTACAAATGTGATGCTACTGAATGTAAGAGAAAAGAGATACGCATGGTAGGTTCTTCTGAGCTGGTGGGAGCTGGCTCCACACACCAATGGAGAAAGGGGTTTTCACATGCACTTTGCATACTTTTGTAATGTTTTCCTTTTTACAATATTCATGTGTTACTTTTGTAATACACATGTTGAATATATGCTATATATGCAATATATGTATATGATAAACACACATAGACACACTTACACATACACAGACACACATAAACTTATCTGTGTAAGAACTAGTCCTAACAGTTGTTTTCTTAATTTTCTTTTTTACAAATCTGGGTGAAATATCCACCTGAGTGTACAACACATTAAGGGGCTCATACACCTGGTTGCTGTGGGGTTTCATATGACCACTAGGACAAAGGGATGGGGGGTTCACTGTACTATATGATGACAACAATTTACCTTGCTAGCCCACTTCTGCTACATACAACATCTGGCTTCTGGGTTGAGATAGAAACTAAATGGAAAATGTAAAAATGCTTTGAGGGTTAGTGGGTAGAGTGAAATCTAACCCCAGGCAAGGAGAAAAAAGGTTAAAGTTCAAATGGTGAGAAGAACAAAACGGGAGGACAGAAGGTGTGAACTTGCTGTGTATCGATCGCGCTCTCTACCCCGACATGTGTCTCGGCAGTGTCCTGCAGGAGTGGGAGGGGCTGGGCAAGAAGCAGTCTATACTTTCCTTTATTGAATGCAGCGTTCGCTGGTCACATCGCAACTCAATACAAACAGCCCAGCAGAGTAGGGCACCGACTCTTATTCTCATCAGTGTAAACACAACAGTAATATGGAAGATTCAAGAAAATGGGTAAAAAGTCCAGTGTCTCCTCAATCTGTGGACCAGTGAAGGTGCCTGCCTACCCTCTGGACAGATCCCAAAGGGAGCCTAAGGTGGTGACCTCGTTCTAGCCTCAGTAAAGCAGGCATGAACACAGAGGTACGCAACACGTTCTCCCCGAGGGTCTCCAAATGGACACGTGAATCTTCAGAAATGGGCTTTAGCCTGAAGTATGAAAGTTCTTCTAAAGGCCTGAGAGGTTCGTACCTTTTCACGTGCACTGAAACAGTCCCTTCAAAGCCCTTTCCCCAGGAGTCAGTCACTGCCAATAGAAAATGTGACCGGTTGTAAAACAGTTGGTTTCCATATTTCCCTCTTAGCCCCTGGCTTCTGGGGAGTAGGGAATTCAAGGTCATGGGCACCTCAGTGGTAATCCTGAAGAAGGCTGCCCATGTTTAACTACTGGCTGAAGACTCTTCCTCTTTGCTGGGCCACTGCTGAGAAAGGAGTGTTGGTTGGGGCAGCTGATTTTCCTTCAGAGCCTTAACAGATCATATTTTCTCTTTTGGATTCCTGGACCAAAAACAATTCAAAACAAAATCCCCCCAAACAAAAACAAATCAAAACAAAACAAAACAAGAGTGACCTTGAGGTAAAGAACCGACCGATCCCCACCTCCAGGTCCTGCCAGGTACAACATCCCCATTGGGTTTTCCAAATGGTTGGTTCCAATCATTGGTTTGCTCTCCCCTTGGGTACCCAGTTAGATGTGGGGCCAAGAAGGGTTTTCTCTGAATGAAGAGACAGTTCTGCCTTTATTTCTGGGAGGGCTGACCCCCAGCTCCCTGACTTCCCTTTCTTAAAAAGCAACAAGAACATCCTAAAGACCTGCTTGGTTTTGTGGCTCCCTCTCACCCCTCCCTTTCTTTTTCTTTAACATTCTATACAGATGGGCTATTTTCCCACAATCTGGAAATGCCAGGTCATGGGGCACAGAGGGGCTGGCTGGATCCTTGTCCTATATCTCTGTAGTGTGGGCAGCCTTGTTGGGCCAAAGAGACAAATGAAAACAAAACAAATAATAAAAAAAAAAAAGCACTGCTCAATTTTGAGTTTGAAGGGCCCCAAACAGCAAGTGGCTCTCCCGCTGCAGAAAGTCTCTCCCTAGTGGTGGCTTCTTGGTGCTAGCTGTTGTTCTCGGCCGTGAGATATTTGAGGGCAGCAAAGCCATAGCGGCGGGACATGTCCTGTTGAAACTCTTCCTTTAGGGTTTTGAGACAGATGCGGTATTGCTTGTTGGACCGGAACTTTGTGATGTCGAAGCTGGGGGCATGAGGCATGTGGATCATGTAGGCGTTGGGTAGCACGATGAATTCATATTCCTGGAAGAAGACAAGAACAGCTTGAGCACTTGCAAGAACCCTCGGCAGGGGATGATGAATCCGAGTGAATGACCGAATGAACGACTTTGTGAACGAAGGGCGAAATCACATCCACAGGGAGGGCAGCACCACGGACAGCACACCACGTTGTTTCCACGACCTTGGGCCCATGACCTTGGGCCTGTGACATGGCCGCTCTGAGCCCTAGTTTTCTCAACTATAAAGTGAAAGTAATACTATCTACCTTGAAAGGTGACTAATAAGGTATGGACAGAGCTTATGGACCATGACAGGTTCTTGACAAATGTGAGCACATACCCGTGTGGTTGCTGTAAAATGACACAGGGCATGAGAGACTCTTTTGCTCAACTAAATATCAGGTCATGTGATTTCATAGGGCTTGTTGAGATGTGACAGCCTCAACACACAGGTACAGAAGTGGAGACAGAAAAGGAATAAAGAAAAAAAAAGGTTCTCCTGGACTGAAGCTCATTAAGGACAAAGTTCTCGCCCACACATCTTATTATAAGTCACACCGTCATATGGTATCCTCCACATGGCAGAAGACAGATAGAAACTTGGAGCAAAAATAAAATACCTCCAAATAGCCAAAACAGGTGACACAAATTTAGGACTTGTACCTAAAAGAGAACCCAGCACACCTTCACTCGGAATCTGTATGTGCTGATTTTGGACGTAATGTCTGATAGGCTCTGGTCATCTAGTTCCCCAGTCCAGAGCAGAATAAACTCAGAAAGGGAAAATCAGGACGGGAAAGGTAGCTGTTACAGGTGGAGGAACACTGACAGCAGCAAGAAATGATAGTTGATGGTGAGGAAAGTGAGAAAAATCACAAAAAGCAAATGCAGCAAGTCCCAGAGCTTTGTCTGAGACACTGCAAGCGGTGACAAAGAGTTCCACCAATCCCAGTAGCCCCTGGGGTGGGCTGCATTCCCTGTCAGGTGTGTACTCATGAGTTCCTTAAATCTCTGGAACCAGGGTAAAATTATGTTTGGCATGTGTTATCGGCAAAGAAAGGAAAATAAGCAAGAACATTTTCAAGAATTCTGTCAAAATTGCCTAAGACAAAGGAAGCCCAGGTCTCAGTGCCAGAAAATTAATTTTATTTGAACCAGTTCACCTCACCACCCAGCTGGATGCATGAATATTGCAACATTTCTTTTCTTTCACGCCGAAGCTGAGGCAGACTAAACATTTCTGTCTGCGAACAGCCCTGGACCCAAGTATTATTGAAAATATGAGTACTAAAGGTCAAGCTTTCTGCTGCTAAGTATGCGCGCTGTTCTGCAATCTTCTCTCTATACCAGTAGCTCTCAGACCTAATATTTATGAAAATCATCTGGGACTGCTCTCAAACATACTGGAACTATCAGAAAGTTTTCCAGGTGATTCTCAGGGCATCCAGCACCGAGCATCCTTGCTTTTCTTGAATTTGGGGTGCTCTTGTGGAGAAATATTTTCACTGGGCTCCATGAGGAGGTGCCTTGGAGAATAGCATACAAAGAGAAAAAGGGTGGGGTACCCTTTCTAACTTAACCAGGTCAGCTTTGCTTTTGTTTGTTTAAATTCAGGTTGACCAACTGCAGCATGTCTGGCCCACGGCACGTTTTTATAAACAAAGCTTTATTGGAACACAGTGACACCCATTGTTTAACACTGTCTATGACTGAACTATAAGAGCAGCATTGCGTAGTTGAAAATGAGACCCCGTAGGCTGTCATTTGCTTGTTTTCCTTACTGGGTTGGTTGAGTAAGGATGAAGGGGTACAATGGTTTGTCAGCAGACACCCACTTTTGCCTGCATCTTGGGCTGGAACCCAACTAGAAAGAGGAATCGTTTGGGAATCAGAGCCTGGAGAAGTAGTATTGCCATGTTCTCACTGTGGGTCCGTGAACACATCTTATTCCCTCTGAGGTCTCTGCTTTCTTATCTCCAAGGCCCCTCTCTGCTGTAAGATTGAGGCCTCCCGTCCCGCCCCCCCCCCCC